>JABASC010000674.1:0-33992 GCA_019776185.1 Plutomurus gul | reverse complement strand
TTGTTTAGCCAAATAATTCGCCGGAATTGATACAAATATTTGCTAATGACTGATTTACCTATATTGTGCCCTATTGATCGCTTAGAATGTACATAGGCTATCTTATACCTTATTGTCTAGTTACACTACTTACATTCATGAATAAATTAAAATGAGATTTGGAAAAGGTTAATCAAACGTTAAGCTCTTGTGGTAGAAAATAAGTATGCTAAAGCATCGTAAAATATTATTTGACAGTAGATTTACACAAATTGACAGAATTCAGAGTACCTACAATTCATCAGATTTATTAAATCAAGTTCCACTTCGTAGAAGCCAAACTGCAGTGTAATCTAAATCTAAATAAAGAAGAATGGGAACAATGCAACCAAACAAAAGCTTCCGTATTTATAAGGACAATTACTGAATGCAGCAGCTGCATTGCAAAGATTTCCACCATTGCACACACATACTGTGATATATCCGTCGATTGTTTTTAAAAAGCAGTTGCCTAACCACGAAAAGTTAATATCACTTTCGGTACAGGAACGTTCAATCCAAGAAGCTATATTCAAGGGAAAACATTAAAATTCATATTTAAACATATAGTACGAGTTCTATTACGAGTAAAAGCATCTCTGGTAAAAGCTTGAAATCTGTAGAAAGCACCCCACAAACCTTTATTAGGGTAATTGTATTCAATTTTGGTGCAACATCCGCTACAGAATCGCTTTGGCGGAAGCTTGTCCAACGACAAAGTGTGATTAAATGGGTCCCTACAGTATTCATCATAGGTGCTTGCACAATCGTAGCATTGTAGTGAATTATCTTATATTTAAAAAATTGAATACTTCGATTAGTACTGCTAATATTTTAGGAGAACACAATAGAATAAATAATAGAATTTACGCTAATGTAGTACAAAAACTTACTTTTGCAACTGTTGTTAGCGGTTGTTACGTGTGCATTGAAAACCACTACAAAAACTGTAATAATGACAGCAACTTTCATATTTGTAGCCAATCTACATAATATGTTACAAGTTGTATTCAGTGGACCTAATCGAATAACAAATTGTTCGCAAGATTCACTTCCATGAAAATCCCTTGCCGCTACAAAATAATACTGCATAAATGTTTGTTACGAAACGCTTTTAATGTATATTGTTCGACTTTCTTCAAAATTGACTTCATACTTCACCGTTCACTTTACTCCCTGTTCCATTTGGCGTGCATATAGTGGGACTGCACCCAACTGCTCTAGAAAATGATACGTGGGTGATTCTAGTATTCGGAATGCGACTGGTCTCATCTGTCTGGTATTTCTCAGATTGAAAGTGTTACAGCTATTTAGTATGTAGTACCTGCAGTTAAAATAAAACATTCGGAGCCAGCGATGGTTGTTATTAAACGCACAGGGCTTCTAAAATTTTGCATGCAGACATGTGATTCTGCAGTCGGTATATTAGACAACATAAGAATTCGCTTGCACGACGATTTTACA
The DNA here is from genome assembly GCA_019776185.1 of Plutomurus gul. Lineage (NCBI taxonomy): Eukaryota > Metazoa > Arthropoda > Collembola > Entomobryomorpha > Tomoceridae > Plutomurus > Plutomurus gul. The sequence goes on along the minus strand of JABASC010000674.1, from coordinate 32,510 downwards.
TGAACGAGTGAGCACGATATGGAGAAAGCAAAAAACGATTTCGAAGTTGAATATATAATTTACAGTATCGTTAATATATACAATTGCCAAGTGCACGAAGGTAAATGGGGCTTCATGTTAAAGAAAATGAATAAACGTATTTTTCTTAGCTTCTCGCTCTTGATTTAATATAGGCCAAAAAACTATTTTTTAGTATTTTATTTGGTACAAACAACGCACGTGTTTGTATGTCATTTTCTCATACAATGAAACCCAATTATTTCCAAATTTAAGGTGTATCAATCTGTCTTTATCCGCTATAAAAGATTAGTATAGAATTGGTGTGGAATAATGATTTCCTACATGTAACTTTCGTTTTCTAGACAATTTATATTTAGATATTTAGAATCAGTAAAACGTGGTTTAGGCATTTGTAGAAGCAATACACAGTGATCAGTACACGTCGCATTAGGATGTCAATCGGTACTTAAATACTCATTAAATCTTGCATTGGACTTTTTTATTTTCTGATAATATGTACCTACAGTTATTAAAGTAAATTAGTTTAAGCTTCTTACGTATTTATATATTCATCATCTATAGTTAAACATAATTATCATCATATACAATTTTGCTTCTTTCACACGCGCGTTGAGTGTAATGACTGCGAGGAGAAGGCAAGTTGAGTTGTATCACCACATCAAGGTCAATTATGTATTAGCGTAAATGTGTACCTGCATTACGACTGCTCCAAAAATGCGAAATAAAATATTTGGTTTATGTGAGTTAATAACAATATCTAAGAGTTAAACTAGTTATCTCGTTTAAATTATCACTTGAGCGATTGATTTAGCCTGTTACTATATACTTATATAACGTACATTCCATCGTAATTACTAACAGCGAAAAAGTTAAGGTTCAATAGGCTGTGAAAGAGAAATGAATGGAACATTCTTTGCATGAGTCTTGAGCATCGATGAGAAAATTTCCTTCTCCTCTTCAGTTTCAAAGCATAATTCCCACACGACATAACCTTCTCCTTCAAATATTAATCGAATAAACGTTACATCGCTTTCCAAAGCTTCCTGTAACATTTAATTCAATTTGTCAATGCCCAAAAATTAAAGACTAATCAAAGTTCAAGCGTTTTTATTAAAAAATATAGACTCACCACTTGACGAAGCGATGAAGTTTGACGAGTATGCTTTGCGGTAACATTATCACATCGAATTGCAAGCCAATTTAGATCGGCCAAAATCATCAGTTCTTCGTCCGTTAACACGATAGCCGATGTAGCATACGCTTTATCTGTTTTAAGAATATAAACAAATAGTGTATTACGTGATAATAATATACATACATTCGTTTTGGCACAGAGAATGCAAAAGACGCTTTCTCACCATTATCACACACAGCAAACCGAAGGATCCCAAAGTAGCTTACAGGATTTTTAGGACTCATCAAAGCTTTCTGAGTCTGACTGAAGTCTCTGACCATAGGAAAAACCTCTATTGCTTCACAAATGTCTACAATTTTGAAATGTATTTCATTAACTTCACGGTTCATAATTTATTTTAATCAGTAATCATCAAACCATTATATTAATTTTTTTAAGCTGCAAAATGTATAAAAGCATTAGTAATTCAAGTGTGATTTTTAAAAGTAGTTGCTTTTTTTGCTTACCCATGAAGAATTTTACAAAATTTAATGTTCTCTGTGAATCACGAAGGATTAGCGCGTAATATTTTCCAGACAGATCTAATCCAATTCCGTGTCGACCAATTAGTACATCCAACTTGATCAGTTTTGAAACATCAAAGTTGCTCACTTTTTGCAGCCATTCTTGTGGTTTGTCCCTAAGGGATTTTCGGCTGACATTAATACAAATAAAAAATTCTAAAAATAAATACCAAATTTTCTGAATTACCCTTCGACTCCGGCAATCTTATAAAAGTATATTTTCCGATTCGAAATAATTAAAATGCACAAGAATGGAGCGGCGTCTGATATAACCAGCACCTTAGACAAAACCAAAGTATTTAGAAATTCATACTTGGGTATTTAAACTTTAGACATACAATGTAGTATATAAATTTACTTTAGTCAACATCACTAGTCGCTCGTCAGCAACTTTGAAGACCGTAAGGTCGCAAAAAAGCTGAAGACGATGGTCAATTTTAAAATCATTGTAGTCATAGCGTATTGGGGCTGCAGTTGTTCGACTAGGGCTGTTGTAGCTATAAGTTGTTAGGGTAGATGCCCCTGCTGAGGAACTGCAACTGTTGCTTCCAGAAGGAGATAAAAGTGAAGAGGGAATTGAACTAAACGGTTGAGAAAGTGGTTGTATGCTTCCAAGTAATTTTCTCTCATAAGCTGTGCATGTGCTGTCAGCGCATGATCCAGACGAAGTACTCTCGGTCATAGTGACAGATTTAACCGATTTTGACGCGTGTTCCACTACTTCGATGGCCTCTTGAGCTCTGTAATTTGTAAGGATCAAAAATAGAAATGTTTTGGTGCAATTTGTTAACAGATGTTGTTTGTGCGCACCTAGTACCCCACTACTACTGCTCGTGGATATTATAAATGTGTATTAAATACAGAATTGTTTGCAAAACAAAAATGGTAAGTACAAAAACAAAGAAAATGTAAATACTTACTCAATATCGGACGAACCGCTGTCTCCAGAATTCTTAGCTAGCACTTCAATGCTGCTGCTGTCATTACTAAGAACCTCGATATCACTATCCGAACGAGTATCTACAAAAAATTTAAATTCATTAACATAAAGTCAAGGAAAGCCTTTCAATGTGGGCAGACAGATTAATTCGCAGTGTAATTTCTGCGAATTGTAAGCACACGGTAAGCGTTAATGGTAAAAAAACGGATTATTACTTAGTACGGTTATGCTAGACTTTTCTGAGGATGAAGCAGTGGTAGGTCGTTGGTCAGTGTCAGAATTACACTGGTTATTGCTGCCTGAGGATTGAACTCTTGATGACAAACTGGAAGCCTGAGCTTTGACCAAATTTCGTGATGATTGCCCGGAATGTTTTGGAATAGATTTTGATAACATGTTGCCTTAAAATTTAGTAACACGTCTAGCATGAGCAAACTCGGTTAATATTATTTACCATTAAATAATCAGTTATAGCATTAAAAGCGTCCACACAAATCAGTTAATTATAATCAGTAAACCGACAAAAACTTACTCGATGCAGGGGTTGAACTTCGTAAAGGTTCCTTCATCATAAACTCCGTTCCTTCCAAACTTAGAACAGCATTATTTGGGAGTGGTATGTCGTCCAGCACCACTAAATGTTCACTGCCACAAGTGGGGCACACAGGTACTTCCTTTGGAGCTTGTCCTTTTTCTTTCTTGACCACCTTATTAATCATACCCCTAGAAAATTGTGCTTTACATTTAATACATTGCATAGCATCTGCAAATTCTTGAAGTATTTTCTCCTCAATATATGGACTGACGATTTTGTCGAATATAGAAAAATCTTTGGCACTCATTATAAAACTTTTCTCCCGTAATTGTTTTTTTATTGTGTCGAAATTAAGAATGAATTCCACCGTTTCTGTTTCTGAGTCACAATGTTCTTCCTGCAGAGATATCAGAGATTTCAGATCCCATTTGGTCAACACGATAGAATCGCTGGGGTCAAATTCATAGAGATAGTTGTACAAAATGGCCAAAGTGAGACAGTTTCCACTTTGAAATATTCGAAATTGCTTTGCTTCGGCTTTCTCGTCAGTGAACATTTCTGCAGCATCAGCTTCAGTCTCAAAATCAAAAATAAAATTTCTTCCTGACCCACTTATCCCACTCTCAAATTTACCACCGTCATTGGTATCTGAGTAAACTTCAGCAGAGTTGCACGAATAAAATAAAAATCCTCCCGTTGTATTTGCACTTTCGTCATCAGCTAAAGTTGCATCAAAATTATCTTTGGGTGTTGGAAGTGAATTCGCTTGATTTGTACTTGAAAGGTTCTCTACTTCCACTGTTGCGTTAAAAGGTCGACCGGACGACATAACCAAAAGCTCTGCATCTGTCAATGTATCGTTGTCATTTTTATAACTGGTGTCACAGTCAAAATAAACTGAAGTGTTTGCTTTTGGCAAGGATTTTGAGTACAAAAGCTCTCTCGGTAAGACTGCAGGGCGATCGGGAATCATAAGTAATTTTTTCATTTTGTCACCCGCCTGCTTTAGTAGCCAGTACTCTTCTCCATAGGTTTCCCTGATAGAAGTAATGGTTGCTTTAGTTTCTAACACAATTATTTCCGATTTTTCTGAAAGCGATGAGCTGGTTGACGAATACGAGCATTCAACCTTCGATTGTGATGGAGGCGGTACAATTTCAACTTCCACGTCTATTCTTTTTACAGCACAAGCATCATCCGTCTGCTCCTCATCATCCTTATCCAGAACAATCTCTCTGATTTTTGGTTTTTTGCGACATGAACTCCTAAGACTGGAAGAAGTTGATTCAAAGGATTGCGTTAAGCTTTTTAGTTTACTGAATTGATTATTAGATGATGATGATTCTGCGATGAAAGACGATGTCAACGTTGGTTCTAAGTTATCCACGAGTACATAGGGAACGAATTTTGCATGCTTCATGGATTCTACAGCAAATCGTATTTCTGAATTGGAAAGTTTCTTCTTATCGAGCGTAAACGACTTGCGCAGGACTAGACGATTTAAGTTGCAGCATACTTTTGTGCGATAATTTTCCAAGTATGACAAAGGATTTCCCATTAAAGCCACATTCGTGAGGGAGGATAGTTGCCTTAGTACGTTTAAATCATTTTCATCTGATATCATGTTTGTGGACAAATCTAACATTTCAAGACATTTTAAATTACTAATACTGAAAGACGACGATGGTTCAGTCAGATTTGTGATGTAATTGTGTGCTAATAGAAGAACCTTCAAATTGGGTGGCAACGGTGGGATGATTGTCACTTTATTATAATTTAAATTAAGGACTGAAAGACTATTCATTGCTTTAAGAAAGCTGTCATCGATCGTGCTAATCTTATTGCGACTTAAATTCAATATCTCAACTAAAGGAGTTAACTCGAAGCTATCTGATGCAGACGTAACATCGGCGATACGATTAAAACTAAAATCAACTTCTCGCAGTTCTGGCCAAACACAAGTAAGATTCAGAGGCATCGAAGGCTGTGACGGGGTCATACCACATCGTGAACTGGTTTCAATCGGATTCAAAGAATGGCTTGGTGTAAGTATCTCAGCTATAGAATCCTGAAACAATAATTATTTCTTCAGTCTTTTATATCAATAACACAAATGTGAACTTAAATTTTGATCTTACCAAGCATCTGGAACACTTTAATCGTTTTAAAGTGGCTTTAACCGAATTTATTCCGGAAACAGATCCAGGAGATATCTTTCTCAACTCAAGAAATTGTAAATTTCGAAAATACGTCAAATCAATGTTGGCAGGAACTGCTATTGGATTTGGTGCCAACGTTAGGCAAAGAGAAGGAGTCTGATCAAAAACATCGGAAAGGAACATTACTTGATCTTGATACTTCACTTCTTCAATGCTCGCTTTTTCCAAATTCGGATCAATTGACATGACTGCATTGATAGCTTCAGAAACGTTCACCAACATACCGGAATCTATGACAAATGGAATCGACGAATCTAAAACTTTGTCACAGTGACTTCGCAGATACTTGGCCAACTCAGTGATTGACCGCTGTTGAGATTTTATATCCGCCATCTTTGGAACTGCTTCTTCGGAAACCGGGGTTAGAATCTGGCCCCGTTTCCAGCCTCCGCCAAGATATTGAGAATGACTGCGATTGTAATGCAAGGATGACTTTCTGTGCAGAAGGTATCCAATACGCTCCTCCGTCCTGTCATCAGAGCAGTTTGATTTGTAGTTCTCAATGTGTACACGGTTAGTTCTCTCTGGTGGATGAACACAAGACTGAGACTGAGCTGTCGCCGTAACTACAGATGTGCAGTTAACAGACTCACCAATTAAAGGCGTGTGTGGTTGATGGCTGACTTCTGTTTCATAATATAACCATTGAGGGTAGGCTAGTCCCCAATTGGTAGACTTTTGTTGGATGTTGTTCTCGTCTGAAAATCAGATAATAAAGGACAGTTAATATATATTGTATATGTAAAAAGTAAGCATGCATACTAATTGTAAGTAGTATAAGTTCGAACCTATTCCATTATATAAAACTATTTATGGTCAACAGTCAACGGTTATCAAGTTGGGATTATAATTAAAATTCGATGGTTAAACAATAGTTTACAAACTACAATAATTAAATTTTTAATAATTTGAATTACTTATCCCCTTTATACCCAAAGATAAAACGCTATCCTTTAAATAAACATTAAATCAATAATTCACTTACAAACGAATGAAAATGACATTGGTTTGATCTACACTTTTGGGTACGAATTTAGCGTTGGTTTATGTAACAAAATAAATAGAGAAATATTCTTTAGTTGTCCCAAAGTAATACTAGCTCCTCCATTCGCTCGTATCCTTGAAGAGTTTTAATAGTTTCCAAATGCTTTAATACACTTTGATACAATTAGTAAAAACAGAGTACTAGGACTTTCACTGATAAACTAGAATGTTCCAATTTTCTCAAAAATTCTTCCCGTAAAACCAATATAAGTAGTTTGATTATGAAATAAGGTGTTTACGACAAGGACCTAGGACACACATCTGTATCGTCTACCAAAAATATCGGCAAGTACAAGACTAAAACACTACTGCAGATAAATAATTTACATCCATGAACTCAAGGCTGCCAAACTTAGTTAGTATACATAGTAGTGTAATCATTACTGTTAGTTGAAATCAGCCCATGACAATTAGTTATCTTATTTAGCAAAATGTCAAAGACCATGGCCATTTTTTCGGCTTTGTACATAATATTTATAAGCGCAGTTACTGTAAATAGTTGAAAATCATCATGTATGTACTTTAACTTTCTTGTTGTTGCTGTACAAAATTTGTTAGCAGATCCACAATGGATATCATAGATAAAATAATGTTAATAACTAAAAGCAAGTAAATGAATTGCTAGTAGTCCACATATGCCGTTTCAAAAATTGTTTACATGATACAAAGATCATGATGGGTCAACGTAGTAGTCTCTGATTTATTCAATCGATAGAAAGTGGACACATATACCTTATATCGTATGTATCAAGTATTTTTTGCGGACGAAGTCAGGGTGTCACATATTCAGCGGAACGAATAGTCGACCCACAATGATCAATCATTCTTAATGCCCCTACTGGCTAGACGAGTGTACATTAAAATACTTTTAATTACATATCTGTGTGGAACCACACATCACAATCGCTGCATAGCCCTGCTTTGCTATTCCAAATTCTTATCGCATAATATCATCTTAATGTCGCCAACTTAAAACCTACTCACTCGCATTAAAACATTGATTTTTGAAACATTCATTGTCCAGTTGGTTCCTGAAGGTAAATATTGCACAGGGTAGCGCAAGGCAGAATCAACCGCGTAATTTTTTATGTCTTCTTGACACGATTTCGACCATCTAACAAATTACCTGTAACTACCATGTCTTCGAGCTTGCATAATGATTTTCACTCAAATCGGTTCGTAAAGGTGGACAACAGCTCGTATCTTCTAGTTTGACTGATTTTACTCACAATCAGTTTAAAAAATAATAATTTGGAGTAAATACCGATGTTTATATTTGAAATTTGCATGCACTATGACCAGTTTGAATTAAAATGGATAAAAAATGGGCGAGAAAAGGTGTAGAAACTAGAAAAGGGTTTTTCATGCCGTCTCTACCCGACAATTTTTTACGAACTTGTACTATTTCACCTAATGCACTGTAAAAATAACAAATTTGGCAATTCCAGACTTGACGGATTTCAATGTTCGCTAGCTGATGGGACTATAGTCGTTAGCGAATTATAAACTGAAAAGGAATAACGATAGCAGTTGTGAGGAAACAATTCGATGAAAATGGATCAGTTGCCAACAAAATGCTCAAAGTAAGACGCAAATCAGTGCTGTAACGAAGGATTGGACTTATTGGACTAAGCCTAAATCGATGGATCAGCTCCGTGAGGTCATTGTTGTTATTATCGAGCAATTAGGAAATCGCGTGAAATATCGTGCCGTTCAGTCCCATCCCACCTCGATTGCAACGATAAAGTCGGTGGTGCTCAAATCACAAAATAAATTACCCGGTTTCATTCTGTGCCGCCCTGTGTATACTGATAAATACTGGTGTTTTTGAGTATAGATTTTAACAGGGAAAATAAAAATTTAACATAAAACATTAGTGTTTCAAAACAGTTCTACTCTATTTCATCTGCTTACAATAGATTCAAAGAAAACAATTTTAAATCTAACTTGGTATATTTTTTTGCTACGCCATATCATAGTATTTATCCCTGCCCTGACTATACTTTGTCCTTCTTTCTACTCTTTCTACAAACTTGAAATCTGTCTGTCCGTGTCCACTGTCCACCCAATCTTAATTATAGTTGAGACATTTTTTGCAAAAATATACGCGAAGGGTGTTAAGCACAAAAAGGATAACATCGTTGATGTTGCGATTGTTTAATTTCGACGAGTTACTTATTACCCTCGCCATGGAGTATATAAATACTCTGCTATGAATACGAAAGCTAAAATGCACATTGCACATTCATAGTTTGCACGTGTATAATACTCGGTGCATGTACATAGAACAGAGTGTGGACAGTGTGGAGTCGCAATGAGACATGTGCGTCGTATGATTTAAGTTTATGGTAGTAGTTCATCCGTGAACTTTAGTCAAAATAAATGCACAAAATATCGCTAATAGATTTGATTTAATAATTTGATCCATTTTTGATAATTTACGGAATTAACTCATTTTCATCTCAAAAATACCATGCATGCTTTCACGATTTCAGAAATATTAAAATATCTCCAAAATAGAAGACATTAAGATAGATTTTGGCTTTGGCCAAATCTCTCTATAATTTTAAACGTTTTTGCTGTCCAAATGTTGTTGTTGCGCGTTAGGCCTTGTTAGGCATTATTTAGACATATTTAAGTTTATAAATATTTAGCTTTATTATTAGAGAGAGAACGATTTATTTACACAAATCACATTAATTGTATTTATGTTATATAATAAAGGGTTAAATTAGTGTAAAACCATCTGTTGGCGTTTCCTAACTTAACTGTCACATTAATAATTTCCCAAAAAACATCACGAATAATTTAAAATGTGATCTTACCTTACATATTTGTGAAAAAAACTCTTGATCTTGTTTATCCAGTTGACTGCTGCTGAGTGATGTTGAATTAGGATAACATTGGTGTTTGTAATAAATAAGACTATAATGAAAACAAATGAAATATCCTAAAATACTTTTTTAGACTACAGTTAAGTTAAGCTACACAACTATGTTAACCTTTTATTAAATTGCGTTTTTAAATTGTAGAAACAAATGAAGTCCACTGACGTATTAGGTCACGTGAACGAGCTAATGTTACAATTGCAGCAGCTGTAAGAATGACTTATGGGAATGAACTTAAAACACACACATATATAAAGGCTATAAAGTAGTAGGTGCAGTAGTAGAACACTTCCTATTCCGATTCCTATGATCATCATAATAATACCGCGTAGAAAGAACACAATTTTGAATTTCATTCAATACGAGGAATTTTTTGTTTTATGTTGAACATTAATGTGTGAATTGTGATATTGTGATCTGTCTCAAAACAGGCCTGCAAACAATTTTTATTTAATGTAAGGAATTGAGATTGAGACTAGTCATTCATAAATAGTCAATGGAATATTTTCGAATTGATTGTAAACCTACACTCCAGCTAGCTCCACTATCACTACCACCACCCATTCAATTAATAACTGATAAGCTGAACAATCATCAGTGTCACAGTCACACGGTCACAACTGTGTAATTCTGTAATTGAAACTTTTTGACAGTTTACTGAGATAAAGGTAATGCCATTAGGTTGTAAAACTTAAGTTCAATAACACTTTTTTTCTCAGTTTTCAGTTTAGATGAAAAAGGTTGATTTACGAAAAGAATAAGTAGCTTGATCCATAATTATGATTTGATTAACTGACACTGAAGATACCTTAAATTTTGAGATACTTATAATTTACATCAAAAATAATTAAGTAAATAATGTGGATTAGCTTTTAGTGGGTAGTACAAGTACATAATAAAGTAACTAATTAATTCAGTAATTCCATAAATCAATCAATTGCATTGCATTTAGGATTTGAAAAAAGGGGAACAAAATGTCGTCCGAAATGTTTGAGACACTGGAGGAAGAGCTACAAAATTTGTGTGACACAATTGAAACAAGAATAGAGAGAAAATTAGTTGGAAGTCCTTATGGAGAAAGTCGGAAAAAGTTGGTAAATGAAATTGAAAGGGATCTATCCGAAGGACAGAGTCTTTTAGAACAATTAGAATCAGAAGCGAGAGTTGCTCCACAACCTTATAGGACCGAACTTAGTTCAAAAATTCGTTCACACCGTGCAGGTGTTGCTAAATTGGGTGCTAGATACCGGAGCGTTTTGGCGAATTTTGGGGATAATCGGTGAGTATATGTAGATATACAATTATAAGAACGAAATGTGATAGTCTGTACTCTGTACATGAAAAGTTAATTATCAACACTTAACATTAATGAAATTTCAGAAATCACTTACCAGATCCAAGAAGGACAGTTCTAGAAGGACGAAACATTTTAGAAAGGACTTCAGATTCTATTGCTCGTTCCACTGCAGTTGCAATCGAAACAGAACAAATCGGAAATGAAGTTGTTGGAGAGTTAGGGACTCAACGAGAGTCACTTCTTAGGACTAAAACCCGTTTAGTTGACACGGATGTGGAAATTTCCCGTAGTAGGAAAATTCTTCGTTCTATGTACCTAAATGTGATCTACAATAAGCTTATCCTGATCGGTATAATCGTAGTAGAAGTTCTTATCTTGGGAACTGTTATATATTGGAGATTTTTCAGAAGCAACAAAAATTAATATCCTATTACATATAAATAACATAATATTTTACAACTGCATGTTGCCTCACAGTTGTTTTAAATACATTTGGTTTCCAAATACATGTGTTATTTTATCCTAATACATAGGTTTAAGCAATTCCCATACTACTGACTACACAGAATATAATCATCGTAACGGAAATTATGTGCGTATGTATTTTGTATTCCATTTTTCCATTCTGAGTGAGATTTTCATGGTTAACTTACACTATATTTATACAAAAGTAAAAAATTACATTTGTTGGAACGATATAAAATCTTTGTCAACAATTGTACTGAGACCTACAGAATCTATGTTGGCATTATCATGTATATCAATGTTTCGAAATAATTACACGATCCAAGTGGTGCGCGGTGAGGAAACGTTTATTTATCTATGTGTAATATATATTACATAGATGAATAAATAAACTTTTCCAAATTACTGTTACTTTGTGTTTGTAAAATAATGTATAGACCAAATATTTTCTCTTCTGTTTGATTTTCAGAGTCAATATTGTCAGCAAAGTGCGTGAAGCACACGAAAAGTAATAAAATAATATATCTTAATATATCTTAATGTCTGTCTCATAAAACTTTCTGATATATCATTATTGTGTAATTGTAATCTCTTTATTATATTGTTTGGAAATTCTCTCAAACGCGTAGTGCCATAATATCTTGCTTTCTGTCAATGATCTACAATAATGTTTGCGGAGAAATACTATAATATTATGATCGACTAATATTTACTATTTACCCAGCTGAATCCTTCTCTCCAGACTTTCCATTGAGACATTCTTTACATGTAATGAATGGGAAGAATGAAGCAAGCAGAAATATATTAAGTGACATGTTGCTTAAATTTTTAGTTGTGCTCACTTTTAATTTAATCTTTAACCTTGCGTGTCCAAGGACAAAAATAAAAGTTATTATTTGTGCTTCGCCCATATTTAACCATTCATAACAATTACTGATTTACTAATGTGTACATCTTTACTTGGGTAACATAGACCCGTCTTAAATTGATCTTATCTTAGCCATTAGAGCTGGATGTAGTTGCGTCTTGATTTAATTACATTTTAATTAAATAGAAAGAACAACTCATAACATTTTCATTTCGTTTATTTCACAATCGTTCGTGGGCAAGGATTTTATATCTTGACTGTTATCTTTAGACTCAGATTTCTCCTGGGCAGGGCTCAACTTGGTAAAATCATATATTTCAGATTAAATTCATGTTTCGGCCGTAAAGCCGAAATTTTTTAAGAAAGAATTCATAGAAAGTACACGTTTGTAAGGCAATGTAGGTATCCGGTTCATTTAGTCAATGCCCAAAAGGCAATGAAAAAGTACACAAATCACAAAGATAGATCCCTAATCCAATTCACAAGAGTCGTCAAAATGCATGAACAAAGTCCATGTAATTGAATACAAACCGTTACCACCTAACTGATATCTATTTCAAGCGACAGTAGCAATGAAATGAACACGAAAGTGAACAGCCAACTGAATGCAATACGTGGCATTACTACTGTTGGCATGCAATAACGTGAGCTTTGTTCAGTGATTGTTCCTTGAACATACTACAAATGCAAGCTGCATAATTTTTCTAGAAAAATTGTAGTGATATCCTTTCACCGTTTTAGTTTTATCTAGCGTGTAACTCCTTGGGCGCTAACACCACTCATCATGATGTAATGCTAGCTCATCTAAACTGAACATTGTTTTATGAGGACGTTTGTTCATTTAATTCGAACAGGACGATTCCACACGGTTTCATTATAGATATCTATGCTCCACACAAACTTATGCGTATGCATGTATTCGTTTCTAGTTTCTGCCATGTTTCTACTAAAATTCACCAAACTTCACAATTGAGAATTGAAATATCGCGTTCTCTGTCTTGTGATAGGAGTTACTGTTAAAGCAGTTCTGTGTTGCTTTCATGATAATGTGGTTGCAGTGCGCGTATTTATACGCAAAGATTGAGCTCTCCATATTCCTGAAAGAGTGCAAGGTGGCAAAATATTCATGAACAGTTATAAATGAGTAATAAAGCAAGTTTAGAAACAAAGATCCAGCTTCACAGTTTCTTTATATCGTTACGTATTTTAGTTATAATAATGATTTCTATTGAATTCATGTGTATATGTAGTAGGTAGCAAAAAATTATGTTTCGATGCGTTGTAATTAAAATAAGTAGATTGGACAGACAGGATTTCACATCAACATTGCAACTTTGAACAATCAGATACAATTCTATGCCAAAAATCTCGATTATCAACTGAAGTTTATGTATAACAATGCTGTGACATAAATACAAAATAATCAATTACATGCAGATCAAGATTGTATTTGTTTCAAGTAAACACTAATTCTTAAATCCCTCTTAAATGTAATGGATTCTATACACTTCAGATAAACAGCTACTCTTTCGTGTTGATATGATGAATCTTTTACTCCACTCACAATCATACAATCATGTTACCACGATTCTGTTTGACGGGCTTAATACATTCCTCGTGATGTTAATTAATGAAACCTAAATTGTATTTTTACCTACATTTAAATTCCACTTTCTTCATGCAAACAATGCTAATGCTATAAAAGCAAGCAAGACGGCATCTTCTGATTCCGAACTGGATAACTAATATGTATTAAAGTACTGTATTACTTAGTCTAGAACATTCCTGCATCAGAGTAACATAAAATGAATCTATATTAGAGTTAATAATATTACTATTTGTGTAACAGAATAATTTCATTGTACGTTTATTAATAAATACGACTTGTACACAATACGTATGAATAATTATTATAATTTATCTGTTTTGATTGTTAAATAGTATTACGCAAGTAAGTATACGTTACGGGAGCTAATTACTATATTATGATCAACATTCCAGAACAAATTGCATGGAGAGCTTTCCATTATTGGAAAGCAAATCTGATAAACAACAGGCATGGTTTGCGTTGCTGGCAATGCAGTTGAGTTCATCCATAATCTCACAAGCACAACAATGACAATTCATCAGCCTGCTTGGATTAAAATTAACCAACCTGCCCCTGTATTCTTTAAGGGTAATTGTTCAAGTTAAGTTTTTACCTAATGATACGGATTGATAAATCACGGAATCGAGCATTCTCTTGCATACTGAATTAATACACTTGTATTATTTATCAAAAATTTTAAAGACACAAACATTGTAGGGTCCGTGCAGGTATTGTCCACCCTTGATTAAGACAAGTTTTGTCCCCTGACACGGAATATTTGGTATTGAATACATTATGTATGTATATTATATATATATACGCGTAAGTACTTCTGGACGTATTATTCTCGTTTAGTCGTTTACTATTAATACGATAAAATTATTACTAAACTATAAAACCGTCATTCGTACGAAACCCATTCGTGCTTCGTCTATTAAATTGTCACACAGTGGTAAAGAAATTCAAACCATACGTACAAACGCAATAATTGATACTTAATATTATGCATAGAAGGTACAATCAAATACAATCATGTTACAATTCGGTGAACTTTCTTTGTTGTTTTAGCAAATTTGATCTCAGGAGAGACAAAGTAGCTAGTTTATCTACCTAACACTAATAGTAATTCAAAAGTAAACTAAAACTCGTAAACCACCAGTTAGTAATTAAAAGTTACAATATCAAACCTCCCCAAACGACAATCTACAATAAATAAAAGCGTTTTCGATATCTGCCGTCAGTGAGGCAAGTTTGCAACTTTAAGTCAACGTCTTTGCGAACTGGCAAAGCAACGTTCCCAAATACAATATTTTCGTTTCCTCAAAATGTACGTACATAAAATTAAAATCCATAACCAAATTAAAATAAAGTGTATGAGAATTGATTGCGAACTAAACATTATTTGTCTGGTGTGTTGTATTTTTAAGATTGTTGTGATTTAACTAAACATCTACATTATATGTACATGTATGGACATGCAGTATAAATAGTGTGTACATAACACAATACAATTACAATTGACATAGCATGATATTATTATTACAATGTGGACCATTGATGGTAGAACTGTGCTCATTGTAATGGAGAACACCATTCGTGTAGCGCACGAACATTTTAATGATATGTCAAGTCCACAAGTATAAATACAACTTATATTACATTATATAATACCAATGAACAGCTTAAAAGTTTACATTATTAATCGCACACTCCTACAATAAAAATACTTATTAATGTTCACACACTCCAAGTGGAAGGAAAGACACGTTTATATTAAGGCATAATATACAGGCATACAAGATGCAAGGCACTCATAGTGTACACAATATACTTTCTCGTAACAATATATGTATAATACATTAAAATATTAATTAATACACTGTATATAATACTAAACTCTACAATAATATTAATATTTACCAATATACAAGTTTAAAATACAACCACTGTAGATTTCAGGTTTCACAAACACTTTAAGTAAATACGTCTCTAATTATTGAACAGTTATTAAGTACTGATGTAATACAATGTGACGTTATAGGTACTGCGACAAAGTTAAGACAATCGTAATATTATTGTCAAACAAACAGTTGTAATACTCATTTGTGGAAGACGTAAGTTTCCAAGCCGCTTTCAATGGATAATGTATAATATTATGCAAGCAGTTACATTGGGCAAACTTAACAATACTGACTTGCATCGTAGAGGAAGCGAATTCATTAACCATTAAAACAATTAAAGTACGCTGCGAAATTATTAAAAACCTGAACAAATTATCATTACTGAACAATATTTTACTTGACTATCAGAAATGAAGAAAATATTATCGGGCTTAAGGTAGCAAAACATGTCTCTCCAGATTTATAATCAGAAAGCTTCAAATCAAATAATAATATGTGGAACACAAAAATCTGTAAACAAAGTTACGATTGTGAAGGCATTTCTAATCATGAACCTGGCTAGTTTTGTACATATTCTGCATATCTGCTAATTTCATTCTAGTTATCTATTTTTGGGATTTTTCTGGAAACGCTTCTGAAATTGTGAGAGTTCCATCCGACCCGCGAATGTTTATATTTCCATTTGCATCAATCAGTGTATTACCACCAGCTGAATCATGAGAATCACTTGCTTCCATTTTTGTGTTCACGTTGTTGTTATTGTTGTTCACGATGGTGTTGTTGTTATTGTTGTTGTTCTTAGAGATGCTTAGTTTACGGCCTGGGACATTTTTACGAAATGCAGACATTCCAGATATCCACAGTTCTCGATGACGATAAGCGAAATGTTTTCTCAGGGCGTCACGAGACCTACTTGCGTGACTGCACACAGAGCAAACGAATACCTGTCCAGAATGACCTTCCATATGAACCTGAAAAATCATAAACAAACGTGTCAAATATGATCAAAGTTTTTTGATTATTTAGTATCATTTGAATAGAGTTTTGCTGTCTTACCCTCAAATTGTAAGCGTTGCTGAATTTTTTACCGCAAATCTCACAAATGATTGTTTCTGGAGGTTTCTTTGCTTTTACTTTAACTGGTGGCGTGGGCTGCTCTGTTGTGGTGTGTCTACCAGTGGAGCTTATAACTTCTACACCATTTCCTCCAGGATCAGCGTTTGCAGATGCTTTCTTTCTTTTGTTTCCTTGTTGGATACTAGCTGCCGCTACTTTAGCTAAATCAGCGAGAGGATTTTGAAGTGTTCCATACCGGTCCGTAAACTCATTCCCAATATGATACTCGACATTTGGCTCTAAAAGTTGTGCCGGAATCGGAGTATTATCTTCTGTCATAGTCATTTCCATATTATTGTCCTCGTCGTTATTATTGCCAGACATGAATGCAGGATGTCCAGCTATCCCCGCTGCCCCACTGCCATAGTAGTACGGAGGATGTTGCTGGTGTTGGTGGGCTTGCTGCAATTGTTGTAGATGGTACTGGGCTGCCAAATTATGAGGAGTATTTTCCATATAGCCTTCTGCTTCATACTGCACCATGTCATTATTGTCACTTGCCTCTGCGCTGGCGTTAGCTGCCGCAATAGCAGCCTCTAAATGTGTTCTTGGATTTTTGAGCAAATTATCCAAAATACTTGTCGTTCCAATAAATATTCGATTATTGAGATTTGTACTGTTGGTTTTGGGAGATTTATTGTTAGTGTTGGTGCCACTCTTATTGTTTGACACTGGCAGAGTGGAGTAGCTGCCTCCGCTGGTTTTCAAAATACTTTTGCCACCATTATTAGTATTGTTATTGCTACTGTTGTGATTACTATTGCTGCTGAGATTTATGATTTCCCCGATGGAAGACGCAGAAGATGAGTATTGGGAAGAGGCAAATGGTGAGCGACTCTTTGCCCTTTGCTGAAGATACTGTTGTTGTTGACGAATGAGTTGCTGCTCCAAAAGCTGCTGTTGTTCCCGCTCAGACTTTTTGTTATTACTATTGCTATTACTATTATTATTGTTATTATTAGAACTGTAAGTATTTTGTACTGGAGAAGAAGACATGAGATGAGAAGGCACAGACGGTACGACCAGTGGTAACTGCAAATGTGGAATATGCAGAGATTCTGACATCGGCTCGTCACTCGGTGGTGGAGTTTTATCTGGCGTCATCACTGATTCAGGTACAATACTTGTTAAGGACTCCAAAACTCCCTGTTCGGTAAACAATATTTTTTATATTCACATTCTCATTGGTATTAAAATATTTGCGACTATGTATGCACACTCTGCACATTTATCAAAAGCTGTTTTATTGCAATGACCCAATTACCCCCATTACCCCAATTTCAATAATTCAAACTATTTTTAATTTTATTAACTTACGGGATCGCCAAATCCAGAAATGCCTAGGAATTTAGCTCCAATAACCAAATGGGGAATAATCGTTACGGGTACATGAGCTTCTCCGCAGTAAAGGAAGCTAAGTAGAGCTTTTCCAGCCTCAGCAGGGATGTCAACCACGATCACGGGCATCATGTGAGCTGCTTGGGCCATCGTCTATTTTCGGTAGACAAAAATTCACATACTATTATTACGCATTCATATAGATTATAGCTGGGACTACGTCTTATAGTATAGTACACGCCTTTATACTACTATACTACAAGAATATCCCTGGCACATTCTTTGCCTAGAGTTGTCTCACTTCAGTTCGGTCATGGACAGATCGTCGTAGTAGCATGGAAATAAATGGATCTGTTAGGCTGCTGCATCCTGGATAGGATATCTCATTCCGTTCTACTAACAACAAATATTGCCATTGCGTACATACTATTTACACTGAATCATGCACACCACAGCCCAACGCAGCTTCCAATACTTCTAAACTGTCTTAGTAAGTAGTGAGAGCACAGCGAATACATGAGACGTAGTTACTCACAGGAGGAATAAAAGTATTACAAACTTCAGGGGATGCTTTAGCTGTATAGATACGTGCACCTATTCAATTTTGTATTTGAACACGGTTTAGAAAAGTTCATCCCTACCTACTCTAGTGTACTACAGATACTAGTGCACCTACCATTTCCATGTATTCTTAACTCATTCCGCACACACGTGCAAAACAAATAAATTCACGGAGATTTCCAGGAGCAGTAAGTATAAGCCCCACACGACCTCTGAAAATGTTTCTATTCAGCTTTCAACATGTGTGTCTAAAATTGTTATTTTTACTCCATGAAGACTTGCGATTCCCCAGACACTTTTAAGTCATTTCTATTCTAGGCGCACTGTTATATTTGTATTAACTTCTGTATAAAATTGTTTCTTCTTCAACAATTGTTATACAGAAGTTATCAATTCAAATGTCAGTCCAGGTTGCTGACGTTTGAACAGTTTAAAATTTAACAGAATAAATTTTTAACTGGAAATTACATTTTGAAATACAATGTGAAATATTTCAGAAGCTACACATGACATAAGATACACGTATCATACCCATTGTATAAGTATACTTCCATGAGTGTGACTGCCATTATTTTGTCCAAAATGATTACTTGCTACTTGCACTTACTTGCCAAACATTACAGTCTAAAAGACATGACTCATGGAGTTTTTCGCAAGTAACTGAACTTCTGACTTATCTGAATCTACCGAAGCCTTGTGAGTCATGGTCCTGAAATAAAATGCAAATAATTCCAGTCACAATTGCCTTACCAAATAAGGAGTGGCGCCAAGAAATTTACTCATGTTAGTGTGTACAGTGTATATCGCCATAAAAACGTTCTCCGAGGTTTCCCTAATCAGACTAAAACCGACAGCATGTGGAACAAGGGGAAAAAAGAGCCAAATTGCTTTCATTTAATTTCCTGGGCATTACTGCAATGCTGCATTTTCTCCGCTTCCTTCGCTCCAAAAATATTTTTCACATATTATATATTGGAAGTACATTGTAACATGAGCAAAATAAACATAAACTTGGCTCCCCCTATTCTGAGAAAATACATTTTCCGGTACAGTATATAACAAATGCAAGTTCCAGTACATTGCCTGAATTCCTAAGACTCCCCACATTGGTAGTAGTACATGCAATATGTATAGTTATTTTGCTATCATTTGTATTGCACAGTGATGGAAGACGACGACGCTATGGAATGGATTAAAACGAATCCACGGAGATGTAATGATGATAATGCAACGATGGTAGAATAATTTGCTACTTACTTGAATAACAGAGGCAACGTAGGGAGACGCAGCTGTAAGTACGATTTTATGAACGGGGAGCGGCGTGCCTTGACAAAGTAGGACAGCATCAGTGCCAATTCCACTATCCCACAAATTGGCCAGAGATCTTTGCAAGGAAAGAAGTTGAGTGTTCCACTTTAAGCTGTACATGCTTGGTGGACAATTGTTACTGCCACTGTTACGGCGCTGATGATGAATATGGTGATCCACTGAAGGTGAAGCCGTTCCGCCACCTCTCAAATCCAGTCCGGCGTTACTACTGTTATTCGACGAGTTATCTTTATTCTGCTGTGTAGTTGAGTCTGGACTTCCACCATTTCCCACGCCAACCAGTCCGTTGACACTCACAGAGGCTGACGTACTTGAAGTAATACAAATACTTCCACCACCTCCCCCGTGCCCAGGTGACTTATTCTCCATCAATGCAACTGAACGGACGTTCGAAAGCGAGTACACGGACAATTTTGGGAGCGACCAGCCTAATGAAGAAAATGAGACGGTGATGATGTCACGAGATATTCCCCAGAAATGATTTAGTCAGTTCAGATACCGCACTCGGAACGTTTTCTCAGGCAACGACACAAAAAACCTGCAAGACAAAAAATGAACTTAAAGAACAGCTCCGTTTGGTGGTTGTAAAAAGGAGGCTCATGGTGATGGTCTGGGGTGGGCTTAGTAACAGTTCCGACATTTATAATGCGGATACCCTCATGCGAAACAAGATACCAAAGAAAGGTTACGCTCATATATCTGCTATGTAGTACTTGTTAAAGTACGTGTACACAGATGCACATGTTCTTGAGATTCAAGTCTGCAGCCTACAGCCTCTCCTATATACACTCTACCTAGTACATAGTATAGTGTAAGCGGATCTAGCTAACATTTCCAGCATGGCGAATCTAACTGTACTTTTCACTTCTTGCTGGCGAGAAGACGAGCGAGTACAGGAATGAAAACTTTTAGCAAGTAAAATGCTTATAGCTTTTAACCACACACATTAAGTAGTAAGGATGAAATATTAAAGTACCTCCATTTTATCGCTTTGAGAAGAACAATCACTGTTACGACATGTAGATGAGACTGAACAAGCACAATTTATTTATCATTCCAGAGATACAGGAGCAGCCCCCATTTTCTGCATACCACTCATACAATATATCCTCATCAGTCGAACAATGCTTAATGAAATTTGTGCGACCCAGAAGAAATGTTTACATTACTACAAGTGTTTTGAAATACTAACCACACGGAACACTAATAATGTTTTTATGCAAATGCAATTACGCAGTTAGTGTAATTAACATATTTTGACCACGAATTGAATGCAAGAGAAAAACGTGCAGGAATCGTTTCATAGGAAATATTAGGGACTGGAGGAAGGAAGCCAACACCGGTAAAAACCACCGAGTGGTAAAATCAGGTCATATAAAATCTTTCCTCTCTTCAGTCACAACAATTGTCAATAAAACGGTTTCCTCATCGTACACACACAAGCATAATTCCATACCAGAGAGATAGTAGCATTTTTCAAGAAGGCAGGTGTTCCTGCACCATGGATCTACCTTAATGCAATTCTTGATTCAACGATCAGCGGCCGACAAACCCTTCCTGTCCCGTTATAGAATTTTTGTAAAGCTAATAATAACATCATAAAAACAAGTCACTGGCGGTAATAATAACTTCTCAGAGAAACTAGAAAAATATTCTAGTATTCATTCGCTCTGAATCTAGCTCTATGCGTGTGTGTGTGTGTGTGTGTGTGTGTGCTCGCGCACAACTCTCTGTGTAATATCTTCAAGCAAAATCAAATCAAAGCTCGTCGAGACAAGCAAACTTTCTAATCCCATAAAAAATCACCGACAGGCGGACGAGCCACAGTGTAATTTCTCTGTGTGAGAACAACTGAAGCATTTTTACCTGTTGCCTGCTACTTAAAAATCTTTCCTTATAAACCACACAATTACCAATACTTACAACTACCACATTGCATCTAAGTAAGCCTTTTATAATTATTCTCTCTCATGTATGCAACAGCTAAAAATGTAAGGCAAAAGCAGAGTGTAATCCGTGCCATTTTGAATTGAATCCAGCAAGACCACTTCTCGTGGTATTTATTATAATTCACAGGAAAAATCCTATCCTAAAGTTTACGACGACACGGCAAGGTAACATATCGTGAGCTTACATAGATAGGCTAGCTTTGTGCTAGTAGCTGAGCTTCTAGTAAGCTAGACGTACTGGGTCCGTCTTCCATTTCACCATTCATTAGCACAGAGAGGTCGTTATTTCCTTCTCACATTGCGCTACTAACAATTAGAACGTAGTCGTAGGATAGGATAGTCATCACCCATACCTACGGCAGTAAATTGTACAAGAAGTAACTACTATCTATTACCAACTATGTGTGTGTACCTCAAGTCACATTTATAGTAATGCAACAATCTCTGCAATAGAGAGGACTGACATTTAAAAAGAAACTCTAGGATACAGAATACAGATACAGCAACACAATAAAAAAGGAGAAAAACACAAAAGTATAGGATAAGAGGATAGGATGCACTCAGATTTAAATATGCGATAAAGACGTAATGTTTAGTATATGCTGTATGCAATGCTGCCATTCAATCCACAACAGTCCATAGTAAAACTTAAGGAGTATGCCACTGTTGCTGCTGCTCATCTTTTCATGGATCACACGAGTAGTAGTATGTGTGTACACATACGTATGTACTAAATAGTATGGCTTGAAGGTAACCGAGTACTACGTAGTGAGATCAGTGCACAGAGAGCAAAACACAGCAGAACACACATGGTTTATGCCTCCATGTGATGGCAAGTCCTATCCATCCACTACTATCATAATATAATCATATCCGACTATCCTATCCAGTAATCTCTTTCTCTCTCGCTTCTCTGTGGAGTAATGGAATGAAGCGAATAGCGGCCTACGATACGTAACAAAAGTTGCAAATCCAGTTGCTGCATATCATATCATAGGTTAGGTAGGTTCATTTCACACAGTCAAGCAGAGCAAGTCAAGTCAGCAGAGTTCATCCAGGACAAGACGAGCGCACACACAGCTAACTAACTAACCAAGCCAAACGATGCTGAATTAAAATGAGTAGTACCTTGAGTGTGTATAAGTACGAAGAGAGCCGAGAGAGATAAGAGGCATTTTAAAAATCCTATGCCCAAATACCTGTGTGTGTGTGTCTTGAGAGTCTTATATTGCTGATGACCAGACCTGGTTTGGTTTGGTCTAGTCTCGACAAAATGCCTATATTTTGTTTTATTGCGGAATGGAGCGTAGACTCAACCATGGAAAGGTATGGACAACAGGACAACTTTGTTACTCACAATCAGTTTCTTTGCGCGATGCAATGCAATGTTTTGTTGTTGATGGAGGTTGTTGGAGTGGATGAACTGCCTGAACTGAACAAAGCGGTAAAACGAGTTCCATGCAACGAAACGCAACAACGAAATGTGTACTGCATTGAATTGCTAATGTCCATTCCCTTCCCTACACTACAACCACTATACACACACTTGATCTAAAAGAAAGTTAGCACAACATGCATGTGTGTGTGTGTGTGTGTGTAAAATCCAAGAATGAGAATCCACTGTTTGCTTTTGCCTGCTATCCTAGACGATAATGTGTTAAATAGTATATGCGAAATTCCTACACGGCTAGACTTTATCGCATCAATTGACTGCCTGCTTCAGGTGTTCGACTTTTATTTTTCGGTATAGACACACTACGTAGAATGTGTTTTTATATCTGTGGCACCGGTAAATTTTTTGCCAAGAATTAATCAACCCGAAAATTTGCAAAATGGAGTTATTCGTTTTAATCTATTGTTTGTTAGGCTCCACAATGACCCAATTGAATTGGGCGTGGTTTTTACAACATTGCCAAAATTACGTGTCCTCGAATCAATTTTCGGGTGGTTAATTTTGCCAAAATGGCGAACATGTATAACGCCATGTCATGTGGCGTCAATATAATCTAGTCGTGCTCATTCCACTTTCCACCCATTATATTTTCAAACATTAAAATGCAGACGCTCATAAATTCGCACAGCGAGTAAATTCCTATTGGATGATGTTGAAACTGCACGATGGAACGTCGACCTGGCGGTCACCCAGGTTAATCTTTCGTCCAAATCGCATGCTTCCTGGACCGCAATGCATTCGTCGACTCTTATTCTTCTCAGTTAACTTCATAATAATAAGAATAACTGGAATTTTGAACTCATGGCAAGTGTTCATCAAATCGAATTAACGAGTTTCTAAAGTTAGCCTCGGTAAATTGCTTCATGAATGAGTTGGAAGCTCGAGTGAAGACACGGCACGGCGGAAGTAGAATTTATAATAAGTTTCCTTTTATCTCATCTCATCAAAACTCCATTGTGGGTATTCAACTTTTTCCAGCAGTGAACGCTGAACAGTGAACCCAAACAGAACCTGTACGTGCTCTTCTATGTTTAATATTTAACTGTATATAGCTACATATATATAATACTAAAGTACCACGTGTATATTATTCATGCTTATATATTCTTTAGACTCTCCTGCTTTATCAAATAAATACACCAGTTGCTATATACTGGGCTTAAGACATCATACTTATTGTTAGTGAAGAATTATTGTGTTTACTTGCATTTAAATAACATATTCTTTACAAAAATTGTAACAATCTTGATTCTTACTTTTAGTTAAATGGTCTAATGAAAACTAGTGTAGATTGCATAACACAGTAACACCACTTGTTAGTCACAAGTAGCTTCTGTTGCGTTCTACGCACTGCTACACTGTTGTACTTGCACTAAGTATTATTCAACATTAATTTATCTGCTTGCGTGTTTAAAACACCCTTTCTGCCCTGTCCAGTAGTCTCACCCAACACCTCACTCGGTACATTGTACCTTGTAGTAAATATGTTGTTATTGTGTGGGAACAATGGGCAATGTAAACATACATTACGGTGAACTGCTAGAACCACAATGCGTTCTTGCGTTCCATAAGTTATGCGTAGCCAAATAACTGTACATATGTATAGTCTGCCTTTGGGAACATGTGTACCTTGTCATTTGTACAAGTACCGGCATCAAAAGCAACTTCTTTGACATTTTAACTTGCTGACTACTTCTATACTTGTAAATATAGT
This sequence comes from Plutomurus gul, assembly GCA_019776185.1. Classification (NCBI taxonomy): domain Eukaryota; kingdom Metazoa; phylum Arthropoda; class Collembola; order Entomobryomorpha; family Tomoceridae; genus Plutomurus; species Plutomurus gul. The sequence continues at coordinate 7,586 of JABASC010000674.1, read as the reverse complement.
AGGATTCCGACCTGATTGTGCTATTTATATTTACCTAAGTATGTAATATCATTTCTATTTATCTATCCAATCCAGTACCCTAATTAAATACAGGTACTTACAACAATAACAATTAGAAGTTTAGCCATCGTATCAGAGTCGGCTCTGTCAGTCTTCATACAGTAATTAACATGTTCCGTTCATTACGTTTACATAACTCCTTACTGCCGCACTTCATTCAATCTTACCATGCATTTAACACAGGAATACAAGAGCGTACAGCAAGTGTAATTAGTTCCATTTTCCTCTGACATAGTAGATATTTATGCTCCCAAGACAGCCAAGACTCCATTACAAGTACTTTAATACGAGAGAGGAAGATAGATACGCAAGAATAAATAATTTAAACTGGAAACTACTGATTGAAAATGATAAAATGGACAAGACAGTAGAATAACTATAAGTACTATAGATAGAATTTAATAATAAGGAACAGCATGATTTATTGTATTTTATATTTACAAATAGTACAGATATTACAAGAGAGAGCATTGCACAATATTATTATAATATGACTTATTCCGTCCCCATTCTTAGCCAATTTCAACCTATCAGAATCAGATTAGATTGAAAGCACTGTGCGAAACAACGATAGGAGTCCAATAAAATCCACAAAGTTGAAACAACGAACAGTAGCTTATTGCTACATATACATACATATACGACTTTAATTGGAGTTGGACTTACTTGTTGTGACCGTCTTTACTAAGCACATTTCCACACACACATGTAATCTGTACGTGCACCTATTCCACTGCTAGTTTAGTATGTATATATTTGAAAATGTATTATAATAATATAATGGTTGAAAAGAAGCAGCCGAATGAGCAAGAAAACCCTCCTAGAAGTTATATACCTATTCCATAAGAATGTCTTTCTAAGCCTCCATCCATTCCATGGCAAGACCACATTGCATCCCCATTGCATTCAACTTGGGTTTGCTTTGAAGAAAGGGTTAAAGACCTCTCGCACAGCACAGCAAAGTAACGCAAATACTACACGGCAGGCAAGAAGGCAGAGTGTGAACGAAAAGACTTATACCATTATATTCTTAAGGTACGTTTAGATAACTAGCTTACCTTACTTGATAAGAGACTTTTTTCCTCTCCATGCCTTTCCTTCCTACCTTCTTTTCCATTACCTTACCTGTTCTGTACATTCACAGAATTCCAATTCCAAAAGCTGAGACGAGAAATATATTATGAGAGGAATACAGTAAAAATTTAGCTAACTAGACGGACCAGCAAACCAAACCCTGTTCATAGCACAATGTAATACTTATTTGCTGTTTGTAGCCAAAAGAGATACAACTTTTAGCGTAAAGATGTACCTGCCACTTATTGCTACTACGATGGCATCGATGGTTTTCTTTCATCAACTCCTTCTTGCGAACGAAACTACAGAATGGAACATCTGAAGATCTTCTTCTAATGCTACTACCCTTTTCAGGTCGGGGCCAAAAATTCTACGCATCGAATCTTATCTTATCATGCGATGCTACTTACTAGATTTCGCAGTAAAAATCTATGCAACATATATTGTATTATTATTAGCTGTATATTCCGTTACCGTTAACATTAACGGACACATTTATGCGTGCTCATTAGAAAAAAAACACTTGTTAGAAAAGGTTAAAGGTTGGTAATTATGAAATAAACCTATGCTCGCGTACGTCTGATTCTGATTGTTTGTATTTATCTATATTCTATTCTAATCACAACATTAGGCTTCTTTAAAAATACAGTGCGTAGATAGAACCAATTCAAATCACTTAAAAACTTTTTTTAAATTCAAAATTTAAGATATTTTAACGAAATTTAAAAGTTGGCAACCTGTGTAACTTTTATTTCTTGATTACAATTTCAACATGTTCCCCAGAGCCCGTGAATTGAAATTGAAATTCCATTCGAAAATTTGTAAAAATGTTTATAAAAATTCCGAATTCAGCCTTTCACAATATTCGATAAATTAAATTAGTAAACGTTCAGCTTTCCGGTTAGTAGTGTGTCATTCGGAAATGCATGCATTTAAAGGCTGTTCTCAAAAATTGGGACCTGGCGTTTGCGGCTATAACTTTATACTTAGGCCACAGATTATTTTAAAATTTTGTATGCAAATAATGCACTACATATAATATTTACAAACAAATTTTAAAATAGTCTGTGGTCAGAGTGTGAAGTTGTAGCCGCAAACGCCAGGCCCCAATTTTTTAGAACAACCTTTAAAAGCATGGATTTCCGAGGTCTGTCATTTCCTCATTTCTCCTGAGACTCGGCGACACTGTAATTTACTCCGATTTTTCCGAAATGGTCGACGGGCGACCCCTACCTGTTGCCTGAACCTATGTATATATAAGAGAAGCAGGCATCTTTTCAATCTTCCACCTTTTCTATTCTTTACTTCTTTCTAGTCCCCCTCCTCATAAAAAACATTTTAATGATTTTTCGTTCGTCGAATTAGATCCACACAGAAAACCTGTCGTTTGTTCAAACATTTAATCTTTTTATGTCTCGAAACTCCATTTGTAAATTGTGGAGAACTGTCGACCACCACTCAAGTCAAACCGACCGTGCAAATACCCAATTCTTGTGCTACGCATTCTCCACTAGTGTTGCATAACGCACATCGCTCACAATAGATACCTTCCTACGATTACTGTACCCTCACAGCCTTCTCTCACCTGGCCTAAATATGAACACTACACTGAGTGAGTCAAAAGGAATGGTCAAGACATTGCAGAACTGCGTACATTGGCAATGTACACGAGTACACGGGGCTTTTTAGAAACATTCACCATGTACACCGATGCATGGAAAATGGCAGCGTCTTTCCTTCGTACTCCACAGACAGTACATAGATGTAAGTCCGTGCTATTTTCCGCACACATCCTTCCTTACAAAATGTACAAAATTTACAAGTCTGTTTCTCATACCCTACGTTACGGTAGTTAAATTAGTACGTTAGGGTCATGAAGTCATTAAAAAGTATAAGCAATGATACTGTAGTAGTGGGCGACATCCACATGCGATCATAGGTGTAGGAATATTTATGCATTGTACACACCACACACGCAATATTAGTGTCATAGCTCGCACCAAGTCCTCCCTTTCATGTATGCCTCACTTGTTGCATTTAATTCACAAGGTTTTCAGAAATATCGACGTATAGTGTCTTGAGATGATCTGAAGATAAAAATGTTGGGATCTAGTTCAATTTAAATCAAGAACGTAGAACAATCTCATAATTGCACTGGTGCATCAACATTATCTTGTCACAGTTAATGTTTCATTTTCACTCATCAACAAATGCATTGTCAGGTGTCCTACTAAAATTGAAACAATATGTATTTATTTGTGAAAATGAAAATAATTGCACCGATGTCTCTTGACCGCTTCTACGACATTTCGTTAAGACATTCGTTTACAATTTTCAAATGTATCTGTACATGCGCATGCATCTATATAATTGAAGTAAGAAAAATATGCATGGATGTATGCATGCGATAAAGATAACAAATAAAATTAAGCGATAAAAATTAGCTCGTGTGCATTGAAAGTAAGAAATTTCAGAATAATACCCACCATGATAACTAATGAATATAATATCTTTAATCCCATAAATCTCATGAATCCCAGCAAAGGCAACGAAAACGCAGTTATCTTTAGTCATAATCGTGGTTTTGAAGAATGGAAACATCCAGACACAAACAGAAGAAAACCTAGTTCATGTTGTGTTGCATGCGGTCCTGCAACATGGCAATATGTATTTTTGTATTGTTGGTTGTGCGGTGCGACTGGTGCGAGCGAGCAACAAGTTTATTTACATGTACCTAGTTTCTATTTTACTGCATTACATCATTTCACAGCATCATTGCATTTCAACTCGCTCGTCACTCATTCATTGCTGATGATATGATTCACTCCTTCCTTTACTGTTTCTGCGATACAATGCTGGCGCGGTCTTATCTATCCCTGCTTATGGGTGTTCATTCACTTCATTCATACGATTACGTTTTAGAGTGCAGACAGTACTAAATACGAATATTGTTATGTTGGGTAAAAGGCTGACAACATATTTAACGATAAAATGACGAGGAGTCGTATTATAATTTATTTGAATTTATCTGTCATTACGTTTTCACCTTTCCATTCCAAACTTCTGCACCTAAGAACTTCCCATATAATATGTTATATGTACTTCTTTCTTGGATTGATATTAGACGCACAAATATGAATAATGCTGGATTGGAGACAGAAATTTCAAGGAATGTTTAAGCCTCCAGCATGCCAGCTACCTTTGGGGGCTTTTGACGGTCAGTGTACATATATCAATCTCATTTAGAAAGGTGCGGAGGAGCACGAATGTTTGCAAAGGACAAGTTTATATTTAAATACATTTTATTTTTATAAGAGTTCCTCGGTCTATTTAACGTTTTGCAAATTAAGCTTCATGTACAGATGCACAACAATGCACGCGTGTAGTGTGCAGGCAGTGTTTCTAAACTAGTGACAAATCTGTTCTTTATATTCTCTCTCTCCCCCAAACATCTTTGTTGAGGATAAGAATATGTAGCCATGTGACAAGATCATTTGCTTAAAGAATTGCTGGTATTGCTAATTTTTATGTCGACACTTAAAAGTGTGAATGCAGAAGCTTCTAAACTCGTGCAGCTAAAATATTTAGCTGTGCTCATCTACACAAAGCAACATTAAAATGAGGAAGTTACCTAATTAAGAACATTAAACAAACAAAAAACAAGGTTATAATTTATATGTGCAATACTCGGAATATCTAAAAACTTACAAGTGTTTGATAAGTCACCTACTTATTGTTAGTAAATGGTATATAAGAGACCTCAACGAATTTATCTACAACATAAAATAAAATTTAAATCTATTCGTATCGGTGAATACATTATATTGTTATCGACATTACACACATACCTCAATACACTCCTATCGTCTCAAGTCTCATACTTAATCTCAACTCATTGCTTTATTAATCTATTACCTTTGAGTCTTACCACCATTTCATTAAATATTAAATAAGAAAATATTGGCTGCGAAATCAGTGTATTTCAATAAAAACAATAAAATCACCTTTGGTTTATAAAATTCTCCAGCTGGTCCAAATTCAGGCACTAGGATTTCCAAATGAAATCGTAACTCAAAATAGTTTAATTTAAACTTCACAAAGCAACACAATTATTTTTGAGTCACTGCACGTCAACTGTTGACAGATCTTTTACTTCTCCAGCAACAAATGATATCCGGTCCCAGGAAAGTTTCTTTATTTACGCAATAAGAGCATCCTGCCTGCTCTCTTCTTACCACCTGCCCTTTATTCAATATTCAAGCTGGAGTCTCTCGTGAAAGGCACTACGTACTAGGAAAATTCTCCCCGCTTATCTTCCCTCGGGAACACATTCATACCGTGCTGTTGAATGGATGGACAAGCTGATTGAGCGGCTGTTCTATTTCTTAACTACCCTCTAGCAAACTTCCGTTCTTCTTTGTGCTACACTTTTTTCACTTATTTCAAAACGAAAAAATCCAGAATAATACGTAAAATACATGCGCCACTTTTGACACCGAAAACTCTACAGGTAGAACAACAAAGGATGCTGCAAGCAGAGCTGTATTGTAACAAACGACCACTTCGCTACAGTCAACTGGACAAGGTCACTGCCCTCTCTCTCTAAATACTCCTCCGGAAAAGCGAACTCACAAATGGAAAATAACTTGACTCGTTGACACGTACGAATTTATTGAAATTGCAAAGTTATCAATCACACGAAAAGATTTTTGCATAATTTTCCAAAAGTGCAGACGCACCACAAAAACTCACAGAGCAGAAGAAACCGATATTATTATTGTGTGTGGAAAAGAAATGAACATAAGTAGCTTAGCCGAGGCGAATGGACTGTCTGCTGGAGTTCACTGGAGTGTACTGAATGTGAGTGTACGGACGCAACAGTCGAACACGAACACAGACTGATATATGCTGTTATTTTATGTGTAGTAGAATGTGTACTGTGTTGTGTGATGTTCACTAGGCTCCCACAACATAAGTGTAGTAAAGTTACGTACTCGTGCAATGTTATACTAATACTCTCTGATACGAATGAACGGGAAGACGTCGTTGACTTGCTGGTTGCAGCCAGGGTTTCGGGTGTGAGTGTCACAGTGGGATAAATTGCTGTGGGTAGTGGGATTAATACATTAATCACAGAGCACTTGAAGTGTGATAATTGGGAGTATTGTGAGTTTTGATTTTCCTACACAAACTCACATCGTCAATTGACAATACTTTTATACTAAAGGTTACCTCTAAATGATAATGATTAATTGACCGAAATCTGTTGTATTAAGGTTGAAAAACTAAGAGATCTGTCATGCAATTCAGCGCGCAGTAATATCACGCTGTACCAAATAGAAAATTTTGTAAGGGTTGTTGATAAAGTGTGCGTGTGCATGACATGTATATTAATCCAATTTATCACATTAACCTTAGTATTAAATCACATTTTCCCATTGTGATATGATTTTTACATCAAAAGTGTGATTTACGAAACCCTGGGTTGCTACTATGATGGAGTAAAAGCACGCATTCGTCTTCACTGTTTCACATAAAGAATATGTACTGTTTGTCCATACTCCATGCTTACTTTCCCATAATAAAGTACGAGCGACTATGACTANATTGAGGATGATAGTTTCTTGTGGTTTGTAGAGCAGCTGCGAAATGTAACTTAACTGTTGAGGGAAGTCGCTTGCTGACAAAGGTGTGTTGTGTGTGGGGATTCCCGATAGATTGGCCCAAGCGTTAGAATGACCCAAGCGAAATTGGTTCCATTGTAGGGTTGACCCAATCGTCTCACTCGATAAATTGGACCAAACCTATAAATACATACAGAAAGGTTTCAACTTAAACGATGGAGGACAGCTTCAATGTTTCGCTTCATTGTTTTATACCCACTGTATTTATTCTATTTACATACATATATCAGAACCACAGAGTGGTTCTGCTTATATCCTACCAAATCGTTCTTTGAAGAGCTTCTACAAAAATAATACGATTATTACTATGAAATCTAACCTGAGATATTACCTAAGAATATTCATATTTATGGTGCAAAATCTAAGAAAATAGTAGGTACTAATACTAATCGTAGTAATATTTTTGTAAAGCCATTTACGATTTAGTATAAATTATACGATATAATGAATATTGTATAGTTTGTGTACCGTTATTATTAATGAAGCGAAACATTGAAGAGAGGTACTCAAGCCTTTTGTTAGGTAATTTGGACCTTTCTGCATGTTTTTATAATGGTTGTTGGTTTGGTCCAATTTATCGAATTTATACGTTTGGGCATTTTTATCGAGTGAGACGATTGATCCATCCCTACAATTTTCTTGGCTTGGCCCAATCTATCGGACACCGTGTGTGAGTGAGTACGTACTACGTACAACGAAAATATTCCATACTAAAGATTAAGATTTGTAGGTGCGTACTATCCTGTACTGCCTGTGTTATATGGTTAC
>JABASC010000673.1:0-34029 GCA_019776185.1 Plutomurus gul | reverse complement strand
TTGATACGGAGGAGGAGCGTCTGCTAAAAGAAATAAACTTTAATAAACTGAAAGCACATATGATGGACAGTCAATTAACACTGTGGAATAGGGATAGTAAATAGGAGCTACAATTCATTTCAAATTTCGAGACGGGGGAATGCTCCCGTTCCCTCTTAATTATCAGAGACCGATGTACAAATGTTTTTTCAGGTAGGTGTACGACTAGAATTTTTTCACACATATTTTTACCTGTTGGTCCATATGCATTTACATAGGCCTTCAAATACTTCACATATATTTTTAGCTGGTTTTAGCACATGCATATTCGATTCGTTTCTGATGTTACATATTTGTTAAAAAACAGCTCTGGTATATATTGTACTATAAAAGTTTGACTACCTGCAGTTGTTGGTGTTTGTTTCGAACGAGATTTAGTTCGCATGAAGTAGCAGAAATAAAAAACGGCAATGATGAAAGCATCCAGTACGAGAAAGAAGAAAAATATCAACAGTGGACTGAAAATTATTATTGAACGCATTAGAATAAATTTAAGAACGTAAATAATGAGACCTATACGTATTAATGTTGTAATTTAGTAGGAATAAACTGTATAAAATTACATTTTGTGAGTATATTGAAAAAAGACCTTCTTTTAATAAAATATAGATATCGTACCTAATGTTGTGGGGGCCGTCCTCTTTACTAGCTTCAGTAGATGTTTCAAAATGGTATAGTGGAGTATCGAGTTTTTCCATCTCACCATTTTCATTTCGAAAAAGATCCATTTCTGCAGGAAAGTATTAATTTGTAAACAGAAGCTGTATGATTTGATCACATAAGGTAAATATGCGCAATTAATGAACTTTCTAGTCAAATTAGAAAAAATTGTAACTGCGTCGCCGTGTACAATGGCTTCTCAACAATCACATGAATGTAGCTTTGCTCTTTGCAGCATTGTGCACACTAATAAACGTAAATATAATCCTCAGTTAGCACAAATACAAATGCGGATAATAATCCGCGACAGATCTACGTATCTTTTTTTCAGATTAGCTTATCAAATAGAGGAAGTTAATAATATTCTTCATTACTGAACTTATCAGTCATTCTCGCAGTTTGTCAAATGACGCAAGTTTTCATTATCAAGGTATAGCTTTGTAGCACAAACGTTTAATACCTGCGACAGCTAGCTAGGACATATTTGTATACTGTATTTACCGTTTAGAAGGTGGGTGTAATTTTATTGTTATTTTATCACGCAGAATCAACAGAGGGTGATACACAGCATACGTATGTATTTGTTTGAAAATTTGCACATTACGTTGTATGAATTATTTTTAGACTAATATTTTTGGTATTTGTTCTACTCGATGCATACTTATTTTTATACGCACAAATTCATGAATTGTTTAATTGATTAAAACTCTAAATTGAGAATGAATGACGGGCACTTGGTCTGCGATCACGTTATCAACTATCTGGGCTAATAAGCTAGGAGAGCTGCTCTATCCATCGTGTCACTTACTTGGCAAAATAAATGTGCACAAAATGATCAAAGCAAACAGCACAACTGATAGCAGGCAGAATGGAATATGCAACATTTTATATAATACTCGGTTCTAGGAATGATTGAATGGACATAAGACGAGATGACGTCTACTCGTATACATATAATACCAATAGGGATTAAATGAAAAAGTTCTCAAAAGAGAGCAAAAAAGTGCTCGCAATACACCTTCAGGCGCTCTGGTAAAAAAGGTGGTTGCTCTCTCCGCACCGAGACAGAGGTATTATTATTATATGAGTAAGAGATACAATAATCTTCCGACTTTCCAGTTAAGTTGGATCAAGGATGCAATTCATGTTACCAGTTACCAGTCGTGCGTGAATCACATCATGCACTAAATATGTATAAGGAGATGCGTGCCTTATATTTGTATTTTTAGACTCATTGTCAGATTTTGGTCTCTGCTTCGGCCAAGACCTGACAATGAATCTAAAAATACAAAAATGATGTAATTTAGACTGTCCACCGAGTAATATTAATTATACAAGTGATGTCATACAATACAAGTATCAAAGAAAAAATATGCAAAAAAGAAACATGTAGTAGTACAATACAGTATATCGTGCCGGCGGTCGATCTTCAAAGGTTGTGCTTTCTTCTAGTTACGACTGGTTTTAAAATTAATATTGTTTGTGGACTGTGTATCAGTGTTTTTGTGTGCTCAAACTGAAAACTTACTTACACGACCCAACGTACTGTTAGCGTTAACACATAAACCAATCTCTTAGAATCTGGACAGAGTAGATATTTATTTCCTATATAATCTCGTTGTATTTCGTTTCATCAGAATTTTGAAATGTGAATATTAAATTGACTCTTAATTTCAAAATTGCTGAGGGAAAACATGAATCTTTGAACACCGATTGTCTGAGTCTGATATCCGCTTTTGCAACTTTTAGTTGATGTCAGGACCTTTTTCCTTATCTTTTCATAGCACAAATTATGAGTGTAATCCGAATAAGAATTCACGAAAAAATGTTGGTTACAGGCGATGGGAAATGTACACATATGAGCTGGCCAAAATATCCTTGTTCAACAATAATGTTAATTCTTCAGTAACTGTTGCATGCATTTACCTCACAAGAAATTCCCCATGTGCTTTTGATGTAAACCATGTCACATTTCTTAAGATTCAATAATTGGAGACTACTATAAAATGTATTGTGTTATTGTGTACATGTAGAAGGATGGTTATTAGATTTTACTTTATTTTTATGGGAATACAAATATGTTATCGAATTTCGTAGACAACATCAGCGAATCTTTTTAATCCATGCATAACAAATAAAAATTGCGCACGCACGTCATTCAATGTGTTGTGCATCCATACTAACAGTTGGTGCTTGGGAAGCCTTTGCATGTAAATAATAAATGAGGATTCCATTTGCACGTATTTCCCTTACGAAATGGGATGGTCTGATGGAGTTGCAATAATTCTCAATTAACCAGATCAACTTCGATGACGCTTTTTACCAGGTAAATCTTTTCCACTTCACTTTGATCTCGGTATTACGCAAATTAGAATGCAAAAATTCGTTAACTTGTACCGTTAGCTCCGGTCAGATCACTAAGAGATCGATGAAGGCAGAACAGATCTTATCTCTATACTACCAACGAGCCATAAAAAGGTATAGTAAGTAAAGTATTAACAATATATGATATGACCTATGTATTGAAGTACGACACATTGCTTGTTATTTTAAATAATATGTAGACGGCATAGAAGCTAATGTCTTAAATTAGCACGTCTGATTGTAGTGTGGAGGGTGTCCAAATGTCTTCCGTAATTTCCGCAAGAATACAGACTTACTTCCGGGCCACTGCAATGCTTAATGTTTTTGAATACATATGTTGGAATTTGCTTAGCATTTACATGCTGTAACAAAATTACAAAATGTTTCTACTTTGGCGTGTCTAAATTCACATTTATTCAATAATATGTACATATTTTGTTTTTGAACACACAACATACAGACATCCGTATCTACATCGGAAGTAAATTCTTATCTTTAAATTCAAATGTACAAATACTTTGGTTAGTCTTTGATCATGACCATCACCATCAAAACTAACCCCATACTAACGATAAATAAAGGTGCATCATATCAGTATCAGTGATGCAATAATAAACAAGTATGTAGGAAGCACAAAGTTTCAATAAATAGTAATAAAAGGTACAATCAACCTCAACTCAAATATTTTCGTACTCCCTTGAATTTGGAATTATATCAGGAGTTAACTCTGTGTACACCTCATCTGAATTAGTCATGCTTTGTCTTTCTATGGTGGGCACAATGCTGTACTGATAATAAGTGTAGCTGGGTGGTCTTGAAGGATCCAGTATTCTCGTGCTGTCACTGTAAATATTGTTGACAGATGCAATTCGGTCAGCGTACCTTCCAGAAATCTCCAACGGTTTTATCTCGTCGTCTCTGTATTTTGAACAATAGCATAATAACCGTGCAAGTGGAACCAAGTGTTGAGGAGCCAATTTTTTCTTGTAACATTGACAAACACCTTTAAAAATTGTTCATAAAATTTTCAGAACCAAATTCAATTGGAAATAAATTCATATTAATTCAGATAATCATTGTTATTATGTACCTCCTGTAATTATACTGAAAACCAATCCTATCGTAACAGTGATAACAGCCCCCACAATGGGATACAGAAGATGAGAAAATTGGCAATACCCGACAATATCCAACCAAACTCTATTAAAATTCAAGTGTACATTTTTAATGGAGTCATCAATTAAAAGTATGTTCATACATTTGTAAAGCATTTTTTAAATAATTTTTTTACTGGTTTTCATTGTTGATAACTGGATCTGGATGATCTACTAAGGGTCTATGAGCGTCTGCCTCTGCGCTAAGTACAGTATTATTGTCTACTGTGGTAGTAATTGTGGTACTATCTAATTGCGAGATATCATTGAAACTTATAAAGACCATTACTGTCAAACCGGATAAAAATCCAACAATTGCTCCCTAAAGATTTTCATTAGAAAGATCTCATTAAAACGGTAAAGCAGGTTTTTCAGATATCGAATCGATTTAAATAGAACTGTGAATTAAAGAGCGTACATATTTATTGCTGCATGGAAAAAATAGCCCCATAATAAAGAGTCCTGATAAAACTGAGTGGGTCACTCCGATCGTGCTGTGAGTTAAATGTCGAACATCAAATATAGAGTACAAGTGATCTGCCCCAATCGCCAGGACCATAGTTAGGACACCATAAAATATTCCTGAAAATTTTAGATCAAATGGTATTTTCAATTTATTTCGATAATCATAGCCTTGGATAAAACTGTTTGTACCAATGCATCTGACCACGGTGGTTGCAGCAGAATCGGATAGTCTCGTGGAGCAATTGGAGTTTTCAATAAAATCCTGCCAGGTAACGGCGCTTAGTGAGTTTATAGGCGAAGAATACAGGCTACACAAGATATAATTGATTATTTAATGCACAACATTAATATAATTCTGAAATATTTTCATTTCTGAACGGGGTACCGCTTGCCTTAGTGAAAAACAGACTATAGTTGACGCAAACAGTCCCATCATACCAGGGATGTGTCTTAATTGGTCCGTTACATACGCGGAAACAATATCATCGTTTTTTCCAAGCCCAACAGGAAATTTTTTGGTGTGCGCTGCCAATATAGCAATTCCAGTCATCAAACAAAGAGCCATGAGAATCAGTTTTAGTGGAACACTTAAAATCACTGCTCTAAAAAATAATGTTTTATAATCAATTGTAGGGTGTCTTTTAGGTGGTTTGACAATTTAAAAAAAAATTATTACTAACTTTAGTGCTGCACTGCGAGATCGTAAACTGGAATATCTCTGTACTTGTAATTGGTCACAGGCTGGAAGCATAAAAGTGTAAAATCCGTATCCCAATAAAAAATTGTAGAAATTGTGTTTCACAAATGGATCAAATCTAAAGCTGCAATAAGCAATTTAAAAAGTTTTGATATCTTCATTTCCAGTTTTTTTGGAGTTACTGAACTGAATACGAATAATTACTTGAACAATCTCGATCTTTCATATTCCGAAGCAATTTTGAACGTTTCAGAGAATCCTCCTGCATCCAAAGTAGCTTTTGTGACAACAGCAACTAATCCACACACTGTGGCTGTTAATTGAAACGTCTGGGCCCACACCAAAGTTTTTAAGCCCCCCTGTTGGAAATTTTTGTACACATTATTAACTCCCTGTATAATAACGTTACTCGACTGTGTGCATAATTTACCAGGCAAGTATACAATGTTCCAGTAATCCCGATGGTGGATACTGACACCCAAATGGGAAGCCCCAAAAAAGATTTCAGTACAATTGCAGTGGCATACATTACAATAGTTGTTAAAACTAATTGCTGTACAATGAATGTGACTGCTGCCAGTTGTCGTACTGCTCTGGAATCGAATCTCTTTTCCAAATACTGAAATAGTAGCAACAAGACATCAGGATTTACTATTGAGCTAATCAATCCTCTGTACGTTACTTTTTGTAAATAATATATATACCTATATATGTACATATGTACCTCAAAAATGGTGGTAAGTTTCATTCCATAAAACATAGGAATAAATGTAAACGCACCTAGAGGCATAAAAATTGCGCCAACTGCATTCATGGTGAAGATTTCAATTCCGAATTCGTAAGTTTTAGATGGATAATCTTGAAAAGCCGGGCGCAAGAAAAACAATGTTAATATGCACTATTTAAAATGATTTTATAGCTAATATAGGTTATAGTATAGTACGTAGTGTAAATTTTGAAAATATTTTTTGTTCAGAATAAGCATAAATTTTGGAATTCCATTTAGGAAAACTTTGCTCTAAGCTGGCCAAAGCGGGACAAGGGAGACATTGTGACAAATTCACATCGAAAGGGGGACGAATGGTCATCCTGGTTATCAATTGACTATTGTACATTTTCAAAGTTAATAAGAAAATACTAGGAAAAAAATTCGAGATATCCAGAATGTGGCTCACAAAATACAATGCATTGAATTGCAATCGGCCAAACCGATTACGGCTTAGGTCATAGAGTAAATAAAGTTGAATTGAATTAACACTGTGAGTAGCCAACACGTGTCTTAAGATCATATTTCCTTTAAAACTATATCGAATAGATATTTTATTCTTAATATTAAAAATCTATATGAAAATATTGTTTTGTTTATGTAATTTTGACAAAAATTTAGGGTTTTCATTGCATTCAATTTACGATGCCATAAGCGGTTGCGGTTTGTATAAATTTATAAAGTATGATCACGAAATTCAACTATTTAAGCATCGATTAGAAATAAATAATCATTGAAGGTGAATGCACCTATAGCTGTGGTCCCAGAGAAGTACATCAATGCCATCATAATTGAAATTGCAACAGGAATCACATTAAACAAATTGTCAATTCTATCGCCAACAAGTAAGTGTGAAGGTCCTTTTCCACTTTTCCCGAGAACAACATGTAAAAATCCTAAAACTATTGGAAATAATAAACATCCTCCCACAAGAATATAATCAAAGATTCCGAAATGGCTAATTCCAGCCATGGCTATATGGTTTTATCCAAATTGCAATTGCAGGTGAAATTGTTCGATATCAAAGGAGAATTCCTAGCACTAACAAACAATGCACTTGATGAATTCGAAAACGAGATATGTTTGAGGTTATCAGAAAAACTCGTTCATCTAAAAATAGACATTACAATGTTTTCAAAATCAATTGTTACACTTAAATTACATAGAAGGCTATTATAAATGAGACTCTGGGGACCTTAAACTAAATAAATAGCTAGATATTTAACGGTCCGTATTACAAATTTCAAAGTGAACGTAAGATCAATGAATGTATTGGGTATTCTTAACAAGGTATTTCTCATAATGTGCACACCTCAAATCCATTTGGGCAGATAAACGTAATGTAGATTAGGAGCAACATTATTTGTTTTAGGTCAAACTACAAAGATATGAAATATTACGTGTATATTATAAAATTGTGCATGCGATAATCCTCCAGAATAGTTATCTAATATTTATAATTATTTTATCAGGAACTGCCGACCAATAGTACAATATATACCATACCATCATTAGAATTGTTGACAGGATGTTCGTATCTTTTTCGATAAGATGCATTGTCCGAAGAGTTACCTGGCTTCGTTTTCACTAATAAAACATGGAGATATAACTACATAACAGAAGTTGGGTTTTTTGGAAAAAATATTCGATACGGTACGGTGGCAATATTCATCAGTTTGACTTCTGTATTTTTGCAGGGGCATATGACGACTTGTTTGCAATGCAATATCTCTGATTCTGACTTTTCCACGTTGTCAGCTCTGATGCCTGTGTAAAAATAATAATGTGTTTGCGCAAAGGAATAAAATTCCCTTACTTTTACTTATACAACTAGTACGTAATTCGGTAATGCTGGGACGGACAAATAAAAATATACCCTTAAAAGGAGAAAATATTGGTAAAGATAATTGCTTGTAATGGATTGGTATCGGATGATCTACTAAAAAGATTCTTAGGTCAATAAAGTCGAAAAAGTCTGCTTTGAAAAATTTCTATCGGATCTAGTTTGTTACGGAATATATACGTAGCCTATACTTACACGCATCAGTTACAGGTAGAACTGTACTCGTTTAGGAATGTACTCAATGTCTTCAAATAACAACCGTGGAATTTGGTTTGAGCTTTGAAATGAAAGAATAAAATTTTACATTATAACTACTTTGCAATACTATTGTTTATTAAAAATTAAAATTTACATTTCAAAAGCACCAAAATATTTTCATTTCTGCGCATAATGGAAAATCAAGAAAGTTGGTTACATAAAAAATTAGCTGTAGAATTTTTCAAATTACATTTGTCGCATTCCTTGGGTGGCTTGAGTCGTCATAATTTCCTTTCTACTTGTTAAACCTTTGTTGATGGTAATAATTCCCGAAATTGTAGGACGAAGGGCCAACCGATACAGACTGGGCTTGAGCTACAATTGGTCGGTAAAGTAAAGGTTGTCTTTGAGCCAAAATTTTGCGGACTGGGAAGTTTTCAAAATTCTGAAAAGTTGGGTTAGATTGAAGAAATACCGATGGTTTTGCAGCCACAATTTCACGAACAGGAAAGCTCACAAGATTCTGTTGCTGCGACTTCGTCGTATCAGGTTGAAGAATTTCGGGTGGTTGTCTCTCCACCACAGCATTGAAACCGTCTTTACCCGCCGTGTATGTTACAATTCTAAGGGTGCCATCAGGTTCCACAACTGTGTACTTTCCAACCACATTGTCTCCATTTCGTGATTCTTGATGACTTTTGTGGTCACCGGTTTTGTCATCGTCAACAGCGTACGCAAAACTATAATTCGGGTTGCTTTGTTCTTCCTGCGCGGGTCGTGGTTCTTGAAGAACTATTTTTCTTGTGTCCGCTTGAAGAACAGGGAGATTTTGTTTAGAAACAAAAGTTGGTAGAAATTGGTAGCTGCCGCCCTGTTGTTGCTTTCCAAAAGTGGTTTGCTGAAAACTCGGGTATACAGGGTATTGTGTTGCGGGCTGTCGAAAAATATTTTGGTAATATACAGGGTAAGGTTGCCTGACGATGGAGGAGGCTGCTACCGGTTGCAAATATTGTTGGATTGGAGTGCCTCCCATAGTCGAACAGACCAGAACCAAAAGAATTGAAATCTGTGACAAGAAAATAGATATTAAATTTACGAGAAATTTAATTCTGCAATAAATATGCCGTGCAATACTTACCGACACAATCATGATGGAGATGTGCCTACAATTATTTTCGAGCAGCACCAATAACGAAATCAAACTGAATCAAATTAGAAGTTTGCTTTTAATTTATATTGGCTACGGTCAACCGGTTTGAGATGGTTGTACTGTTTTAATCTTTCTAAATGTCAATCATCATTATGAAAAGTGTAACCCGCACCAAAAAACCAGATCAAATTCCTTGTGAGTGTCATTTGCATAATGACATAAGCCTTAAAGTCATGAATCGTGAACCGAACGTCAATCTCACTCTTACAAAGACGCTTATTAGTGTTAATGCATACAATACATAGTAGCTACTTTATAAGTACGTGCCCTTCACATTCTACCGAAATTACAATAAGATTAAATTACTTACAACGACCGCGCGCAGCAGAGAACAAAATTTACGATTACAAGCACCATAATGTGTTTTTCAGTACCAACATGTTGTCAACAACATATTGAAATCAACAATAGTATCACATAATTCACATACTTTTGTTTGTACAATACATACGTGCATGAATAAGAATGTACTTGTGAGGGAAAAGTGAGAACTGAGAACTACTGACTAGGAGGACTTGACTTTCCCAAATCCTTTAATCTCCCTACTAAATAACTCCATAGTGTAATCGCTAATTTCGCTAATAAGTAAGGTGAGAAGTAGTATCGCAAGCTATGACCATGATTAAGAAAATTTATAAAATACCACATAAGTAGTTTGTGTATTGTATCACACCACACCTTTAGCGAATACCAATATATATTATGATCTGGAATTACGTTACGTCTCAAATGTTTTTTTTGATATTTTATAATCTTTTCAATTGTCCAAAGGTTGTACGCAAATTTTTATACCCGGGTACGCCCATGTTCATCAGAATTACAGTGGATACATATGAAAAATGCTTCCAAAGCGTTTGTTATTTACGATTTTGTCATTGTCTGTGGTGTGCATACAGGGTGTACAGGGTACAGTTTTACATTCTGCGTACGAAAAGTACGGATGACGCGGTAAAGTTGAATAGACATGAACTCCTACTTTTTCAATCCCTTTGTAAACTTTTCCCAAATACACGTTCAAACTTCATTTGTATCTTTGTTCATTCTCTCACAATTTCAAAGTGCTACTTGCAATTCATTTGAAGATAAAGGTTGAATTTTATGGCGTCTCCTCAGCTAATTAGACTTCGGTGGACAAGTCACCAAGGAACAATTCTGTCACTTTTTGATGCTCTTCTTTCAAATGAAAGTCTGGTAGATGTTACATTGGCAGCCGAGGGAAAATACTTGAAAGCGCATAAAGTGATTTTGGCAAGTTGTAGCCCCTTTTTTCAGGTATTATGCATTAAAATTCATATTTTATTCTCCCCATACCACTGTGTTAAAAATTTAAAAATTTCAAGCCTACCAGAGACTATCAACTGACATCTGTTTTTGAGTAGGTAATTTGTATTATATACCTGATTTCAATTACTTTTTTTTGCTTAACAGGAGTTGCTGAGTTCGCACCACGGAGAAAAGCATGCTATTGTTTTTTTGAAAGATGTGAAATATTCTCATTTACAAGCTCTTATTAATTATATGTACCGTGGAGAAGTTAACATTCTGCAAGCAGAACTTCAGTCTTTACTAGCTGTCGCAGAGTCTCTTCAGATACGTGGACTGTCAGAACGTTCACTCAACAATGATCCGTCGGTTTTAGCTACAAGTCTTTTTCCAGGCGGGGGAAGTACAGGAGTAGGAGGGAATTGTAATAATCAATCCAAAGAAACAATAATACTTCCACCAATTGATGTTACTCCATGTTCGAAACCCTTGCCGGTATGCAGCACCAGTACTTGTAACTCTGTTGCTACTATTGCAGTTAGTCAAGTACCTTGTACTACATCGACATCTAATAATGCAAATACCGCTAACGAACACAAAAAATCTGTTGGACAACCGCAAGTTTCTCCGTTATCATCGCAGAAACACACTCGTACAAGTAAATAAGTGTTAACATTCGTTAATTTCTAAAGACATTAAACTTACTTTTCCCCTTTACCTTTGTCATTTTAAATAAGAAAGTACAACAATGATTGTGCAATTTGTAATCATAATCATGTTTTGCCGTTTTAGTTGCAAATATAAACACCTCCTCCAGATCCGAAGTAACATCCCCACCAAACTCGTCAACTGTTACGATATCACCTATAGTACCTGTCAGATTGTTCAACTTTACAACCAAACCTCCATCGTCTGAAGACAATAACAAACCACCTGGTCCAAATAAACCTTCCCAATCACCTGCAAAACGTGTTAGAATTGATGCAGGACCAATATTTCGACAACCCAGTGCCACTACCAACACCAACTCCTTAAATTCTACAACTACACTTTCAACTTCTACAGCTTCATCCACTTTTCACTCTAATTCTAATTCAAATCAGAATGATTCAAGTAAACCTCGTCATTGTCCTGCTATTTTGCCTGTGCCCGTGGAGATACCCAGTTTTGAGATAATCCCAAAAGCAGAGAGCCCAATGGTTGTGAACATAGATGACGATGATGATGAAGAGGAAAATATAGATTCAAAAGCCATTAATGATAATTCTCAGTCTGGTAAGTCAATGTATTTAGCTACAGCTACCTACATGAAATTCTACATTTCCACCCGTTATCCGAAGCGTGGGGTTTAAAACAATGGATAATGTTTATGGGCTTTTGGACTTTTTTGTGTTACTTTATGGAATAGATGCATGGAATTTCGAAACCACAGGAGTTATTGACACCGAGGAATCTGATAACGGGCCCACAGATGTTTTCAATCAATCAACAGGTAATAAATATCTACATTGCGTATTACACTTCATGGTCATGTACCGTGTTAACTTTGATTCATAATCATTAACATAATGAGACGCTCATGTATTTATACTTCTGCTTTAGACCATGGAGGAGATGGTTTAAATTGTCACGATCCAGGAATTAACTATGACCCTTCAATGATGGACAACAGCCTAAATGTTGGAGATGGACCTTCAATGCATCAGTGTCCAACTTGTCTAAAGCTGTACCAAGTGAAGGGGTCACTACTCAGGCATTTAAAGTATGAATGTCAAAAGCCACCAAGATTTCAATGTGATTACTGTGGCATCAGATTTCGACATGGTTTTCGTTTGGCATCTCACAAAAATATTTGCAAACTAAAACCATAGGTACACTTGGAAGTACTACTTAGTAGTAATACACTTATGTTTGAGTGATAATATCCAATCTAATATGTATCCTTCTATTTCTTTATAACTCGTTTCTCTTATAATCATAATTACAAAATACTTCATTTTAATAAGCTATCTCTATTTTTTAATGTACAATGATTGTACGCACCGGATACGCTGTCAACCCTTTCTAAATAAAGTTGTACTAAATTGCTACCGATTGAAAAAGGATGTGAATCTGCCCCGATCATGTATTGGATTAGTGAATTTTACTTAGAATCTGCAAAACTGTTAAAGTACGAGTGTATGATACGTGAATCAATGATTGATTGATTGATTGTCTGGTTTATTTTAATTTTGCATTTGACCAAAGAAAGATTTATGCTTTAATCGTTTTTCAAAAGAGAAGAATGGGTGCTTTTATCTCTGTCGAGGTAAAACAATTCAATTGTTTTTATTTTATCACATACGAATGTTTATGCTAAGTCGAAATTATACGAAACATCTTTCATTGTACCTCTAGTAGGAACATTTTTTAAAAGTCTTACTCTTAAATTGTGATGTTTATATTATGGTAATATAATGCAACGCCCGTCGACATAAAAAACTTTACTCGGTAAAATGCCAGTAGAGCCAAACTGTAGGTCGACAAAGTTTGGTGTCACTGTCAATGTAGATTGTTCAATTCCTTCTAAAAAACTCAAATTCCTGCTTGTTTTCTGTTGCCTTCATGAAAAACGTGTTTTTGCTTTTGTAAGCTTAGCGTAATAAGCACGCAGCATTTGGTTGCTGATAATACACTTAACAAATAACAGTTTTCACTGTTATACCAGTGTTAATGCCTTTCAAATTCGATCCAACAAATTCATGTGTACAACTGAACTCACGCTAGTTATTTGTAGGAAGAATGGTGAACTTACAATTAGTGAACCTTATTATACAACGCAAAAGTACGTTTCGCATACTATGTATTATGTATCCTAAAGATTTTTGGATGTAAAATTAAATTCTAAAACTTGATAGTAATGAGGTTCATTGTTAGAAAGACTAAAAATTGGCTAAATTCATTTGTAGTCTACAAATTGTATACTGTTTGAAACTGATGTTTAAAGATGTACAAAGTAGAAACTATAGAAAGTGTAAGATGTAATAATGTTTGTATGCACTTTATGGTATTAAACTATTTTATCCAACGGATTCAATAAACCCCACAGTGCAATAAAATTAATTTAAGTTGTTCCTTTTTGAGTTGATTGAGTAGCAATGCATCGAAATCAGATGTCGCATCCAATTTTAATTTGAGTAAGCTTAACTTGGAACTGTGCGTTCAATATTGATTAAGTGGTGGGTTAACACTTCTAATATACAAAACCTATGATCATTATTTAGTTGCAAAATCTAATTGGAGTAAACTACGGTGGTAGCCACACTTCACACTGTCGTATGGCTAACTATACACGTACGTTCTGTAAGGGTTTGCTTTGGTTTAAATATTTATGCATGTATACATATATATATATAATACTTTTATATGAAAAAGGTTATGAATGAAGTAGTGTGAAAATGTTGATTCTCTTTTCACTTTTCATGCAAAATTGGTATTATTAAAATATAAAATTGAAAGCGTACATTTGTCAATGGATGTGCGCTTAATACAAACGCATGAAGCTTTTATACTATCAAATCTATACAGTTAGTTATCATAGATATGTTAAATGCATCTACATAAATAAATATAAACAATTACAAGTACAATTTCTAAGTTACTTGGAAGTTTTTCAATTGGGCCTTGAATATGGATGGGACGCAGCGCTTTTGATGTTCACGCTAGTTATTTGTAGGAAGAATGGTGAACTTACAATTAGTGAACCTTATTATACAACGCAAAAGTACGTTTCGCATACTATGTTCTTGAATATGGATGGGACGCAGCGCTTTTGATGTTGGTCTTTATCGTACCGGGTGCTTTAGATTGAGCTGCATGTTCAAAAATCAATCAACTAACACTCAAAGTATAGGCAACACAATAAATAAGAGGTCAATCATACCTTGAGGGGATGCCGCAGATTGTGATGGAGTTTGTCTTGAAATCGGAGCACTGATAGGTGTGGTTTTAAAGGCTTTTCCAGAGTACAAAGCCGAAACCAAATCTTGAGTGTCTGAATTAGAAAATGTGGCGGGTAGTCCGCTCCTTTCACTTGCTTCCCAATCGTCTCTGGCCGTGGTAATGAGATCCATTACATGATTGGCCATTTTTGTTAGCGCAGCTGCTTGTTTCTGGGTATTCAAAGGGTATTCGATAAATGCACTAAGATATGCTATCCATAAGAGGAGATTCAAATGTAGATCATTAGTTAACTAGGGATGGCTTTACTTTGTGTGACTAGTATTGGGAAGGATTTTTAATAACCATGTATGTACTACAGGAGTACGACCGCACTTATACAGAAGTACGTAGGAAGGGCGCACCCCGCACAGAAGCCGAGTATTGCCAACTATCATTTTATACAGATTTATTGGACCACTGATTAGTTAGATTTCAAACCGTCCTACCATTAATCAGACCTCTCAATAGATAAGTAAATGTAGCCAAGAAACCCAAATTCACACACACATTGTTCGCCTCACACTGAAGGTCATTTGCAACGCCACAATGCAGCCGGTATCAATATAGGCAGCTTGTGTACCCCCATTATCGTTCCTTGTCTGCACGGCATACACTCAAATTCCCTTGATCAGCATGCAGACTAGGAAATGATGTGTAATTTGCATGAGCAGCTTTGACGGAGACTTACTCATACTGTTAGACAGGTTCCTTTTTGCAAAGGAATTTACGAACCACGATTCGAACCTGGACCCTTGTGGACTACGATTAGACTACGTAGCCACTAGTCCAGGAGTCCCTGTCTGTAATCAGACGGTGAGTTGTATTTCGCTAGATTATGTGTCTTGTTATGTGTCACATGTGTATCTGTATCTATAATTTAAACTTACATTGACTGCATCGTGGTTGGTCTGGTTATTGACTCTCACATCGATTTGATAATGTTTGGACTCCACTTCTGGGTCTGGTTTAGTTCTCAAGTAATCGGGTACTACCTATAAAATGCAGTTCAGAGATTCAGCACAACAGAATAATTAAGTCATATTCCAAATTTTGTAAATAAATCTCATAGATCACATAACAAATAGTTACTTACCTCATGGTTGAAATACGCAAGTCGTCCTTCAGTTGTTGTGACTAAGTTTTGGTCTTTTTCTTGGCTCAATGACAGGGGTAAAACGGTTAAACCTTTTAGTGAAGGAACTTTGTCAGATCTTAGCAGCCGCATCAAAGTATTCATCTGAAATTTTGCAAAACACGTATCTGTAATGACTCAATACTCAATGTACAGTTAGCTGTTATATGTTATCTAAAATTGCTACCTATGTGAATAAATAGCAAACTGCCAAATATTAGGCACAACTTGCAATTCATCAAATAATGGACCTTTTAAATGTGATGTAAACTTAATAATTATTGTACCTGTCCTGATATTACAGCAAAGGCATCCAAAAAGACTGGGAAATTAATATTTTGATGATCGTGCTCCAATTTAAAAACCAAATTCGTCAAGGATGCTTTCATTTCATTGACACGTTGCAACATAATTTCTGAAGCCAATTCCAACTGCTTCTCTTCGCGACTCATTTTGATGCAAGCTATCTGAGCTAACTTCTTGAACCTGTGAAATAACTCTGGTCTATTAAAAATCACCCAAAGAGGAGCAACAGAATTATTAGTAAATTATAAAAATTAAATGTTATTTCTTGAAATAAACCAAATCGAATTTATGCCACTCAGCACTCAGCGCAGTGTGTAGTCTGTGTGAGGTAAGTACAGAGTAAGTACATTATACAGTGTGTGGGATTAATGCTTAAAAGTAAAAGTAAATAATTTATTTGAGATTAAACAACTAAAAATTGTAAAAGAAATTCCCGGCAAATATATGTCCAACAAAATAGGTTACTACAGTTGAATTTTTTTTTTATTCAAGCGATAATTCCTGCTTCATGTTTCATACTATTCAAATATAGGCATATTACAGGATGGCAGCCCTGAAAATTGCATGATGATTTTGGATGTGTACAAATCAAGACAGAGGAAGTGCTGCCACCAAAGATCTCATCACTTTTCCAGTATTTCCTCTCGGCAAGGCTGAAACTATGAAAGCTCCCCCTCGTAACTTCTTGTATGGCGCTACTTGATCTAATCAATCACACATTTTAATAAGACATTTTTATTAAACGTTTGAATCATGGCTGACAAATAATGCACCCTAATTAAAATGCGTTGATCAATAGTAAGCACAATACGTGTATACTATATTAATATCTCAATTTTTGTGAAGTAACCGGTCAAATAATTCAGTTTCTGAAAAGTACTTACTGTCAACAAAAGAAATTATTTCATCTGTGCTAACAGTAGCTTCAGGTTTTAATACGACCACAGCCCGGGGAATACGATCCCCACCTTCAGGGTCAACAATTCCGAAAACACTGGCTTCGGCAATTCCAGGATGCTTAAGAATTATGCTTTCAATTTCTGCCGGCGAAATCTAAAAATAAATCATGAAAAATACCAATAAATAAATATATACATATAAGGTAAACAAAACTACAAAAAGCCAATACATAAACTAAATACCAATGTCTTTGAGTATTTACATGATTGTTGAAATATTTAAATGTTTCTTTGACCCGATCGACAATGAACACAAATCCATTTTCATCGTAATAGCCAATATCTCCAGTACGCATCCACCCATTCTTGAATGTTTCGGCGTTTTCCTTGTCTCGGTTCCAGTACCCAGTCGACAGTATAGGACTTTTAATGCAGAGTTCACCTTTTTCACCTGCTCCAACAGACTTCTGCGTGCTCAAATCCAAAACTTTCATTGAAGTATTCGGATACAATTTTCCCACAGACAGGGGTGGTATATTTGGAAATGCACGAAATTCCTTGGAGCTCCCAGATATATCGACGGTTGTGGTGATGGCCCCACATTCAGTCATGCCATACCCGTTAATCACATACTTCAAGTTTGGAAGACTCAACATGGTGTCGTAAAATTTTGAGGTAATCACTATTCCACCTGTGCATACAATGTTAAGGCTACTGCGGTCATAATTTTTAGCGTCTGCATCAGTCACCAGTAACATCAGATAAGTGGGGAAACCGAAGGCTAAAAACGGCTGGAAAAATATATACATACTGTGATTAAACAAACGAAACAAACTCTCCTTGCTCAATATCATTATATTTAATTGATTACAATAGAAAATATGCACAAATTAAAATGCTTTGTAAAAGGGGAAAGTTTGCTGTAATTCACCAATACTTACATGATATGTGTCAATAGCTTTAAACATATTTTCTTTTGTGATTTGATGCATCATAAGCGACCAGTCTCCCACAAAAATGTTTCTCATTGGGTACAAAACTCCCAAAACGTGTGTGCATTTGATCAGCCACAATGCAGGACGAGGGTTGTTCCGAGGAACCCCATCCGTCCCCAAGCAAAACGCCAAAATTGTACGGTTTGTGTAAATGGCCCCTTTACTCAATCCAGTGGTACCACTAGTACATAGGATTAGCAGTGGATCATCCAGATCACTTTCTACTTTCGGTGGGCAATCTGTATTTATTTGAAAGCAAAAGCATATTATCCATTTATTTTAGTTTATATATTTCGACCAATCAACACTCTTGTGAATTACTGCTCGTCTTTGTATTTTTATCATAAATACCTTCTCCGTTGTCCTTAAATACATCATCAACCGGAGTGCAATCTTCATGATTGCCAAACACAAATATTTCCACATCCCAGTCCATTTGTTTTGATGCATCCTTGCATTGCGAAACAGAACCTGGGTCGCAAAATACCCATCGGGCTTTTGATTCTTGAATTCTCATTGTGAGAATGTCTTCAAAATTTCAGCATAAATATTGGGTGAGAGATGAATTTAATTCGAATGAATACTGGAAGATATTTAATTAAAATCATGTAACATACCCTGGGTATCCTCTGGGTAAGAAGAATATACGCACCCACCCAAACGCCAAATTCCAGCAATTATTGCATAAATTCGAGTAACATCCGAGGTCAAGTAGAGAACTTTATCACCCTTTCTCATGCCTCTTCTATACATAAAACTTGCAACTCTCTTTGTCATACTATCCAGATCCGTGTAAGTCATAGTTTCCCCCGTTATTGCATTTGTCTATTTGTGTGTACACATACAGAAAAATTTAGACAAGACTTATTTTTCTGCTTTGTTTTTATATTTATAATTTAAAACTTACAATCCATTTCGTTCTCCCTGCAACAACATTTTCTTGAGCCTTCTCTAACAAACAATCTAATACACTGTTGGATACCGATTTAGGAAGATCCGTAGACTTAAATGGGGACTCCAGCACAAATCCCTCATCTCCCGCGTGGTCGGAACCTTTTGGAAAACTCATTTTAACAGCGGCACTAAAAAGTGACCGTTTCAGTAACCGAGTCTTAAATTTAATATTTGGAGTAGAATATAGATTCGGTTTCTTGATTAGAAATGTTAATGTGGTGTTGAATAGACCTCGACCGTTGGTACATAAGTGGAAAATCAACTTGGACATTTTATCAATTATAACTAACATATAATGCAGATTGTAGCTCGTATGACACGTACATAATATGTATTTACACATGTACCGATGTACTCAATGCTTACAATATGTATAATTGTCACAGAATTAACATTACCAAAATTTTGGCCAGACCCTTCCCTTATCTTTGTAACATAACTCCTATAAAATACATTATCACTGCCGGGTCTGATAATAGTGAATCGAGATTATCTTGCCTGTAATTGAGCGATACTTAATTATCATATGGCTAGTCCATTGAAAACTTGTACCTTTATGTGAAAGTTATAACTATAACCTGGATGGAAAACATGGCGTTTCCACCATTGAAATCAACACTGCTACATTCATCCTTTTATTAGGCTGGGCTGAGTTCATCCTTTTATTTTATTAGGCTGAGTTCATCCTTTATCCTTCCTTGAGTGCAATCGAAATTATGTCTATTGTTTCATACATAAACTTGATTAAAATTGTTGCCTACTATAAATATATACAATCTATTTTGTGGGCCATCATTCAATTCCGTATTTATATATAATCATTTACAATTAGGATTTCGATATTATTTTGCATGTTTCATCATCAGTCATCAGTCATCACTATCACCCACGCTTCAAAACATTTAAAGACAAAGTAAATAACAAAGAGAGTATAAACGCTGTTGGACTCTTTATTATTTGAAAAGCGTGGGAAACGTGCGTACAAGAAAGAGCGCAACATTTCGTTTAGAACGTATCCTCTTCGTATATCTGTAATCTGTGGTGCATAAAAAGTAAAAGGAGAAATTTAAAATTACGAAATCTCCAATTACTTGTACACTAAATTGTTCGCCAATTATTCAACAATCAATCTCGTAAGGTTTATTATAATGGCAATAAATAATAACACAAATATCACAAATTAATACTATCACACTTCCACACACAAAAGGTAGAGATGTACCTAAACCAATTAATAATATAAATTTGGTTTTATTTTGGAGTCAAATTTTACAATCACATCCAACAGCAGAGCAGGACATTTGCTAAAAACAAAATCTGTACAAAATATACTGCTGTTCCTCAGTCCTCAGCTGACGCTGACTCGTGTAAATATAATCTGTAGACAGTAGAGACTAAATGTACGATTAAATATACGTTCTTTGTTGTGTTATAAATCAATTTAATTAATTTAGATATTTCTCCTTTCCGTCATCCGTAGGAAGATTGTTCCAAGCAGTAGAGGCTGCACTTCTTACTGATTTATCATCCACTAAACAATTATTATATTAGAAGTGAAGTGGACGACTTACTGCAGCGTATTTTAATGGCAGAGAAATTTCTCTGAGTACTTCACACAGCCAGTCCCAGACACACAGGCAAAAATAACTGTGAAATAATTGTTTTCAACTGTGGCCAATGAAGTTGTTTTCAACTTTCTTTTACGTTAAGTCGAATAGTAGAGGCAGTTGTTTTCAACTGTTTTTCAATTTTTGCCATGTTAAATGGTTAAACGCCGTTAAAATGGTTTTGCTTTGCCCTACATTTTTATACAATACACCATTAGATAGAGCAAAAAATTTCTGTCAGAACGTAACTTAGGGGTATTTTTATGATAAATAGGTTGGCAGAAATTATAAAATTACGAAATCTCCATTCACGTGTGCAGTAAATGTGCTCGCCCCCTCAGCCAACAATCCCCTGAGATCTATTAATGGTAGCAGACAAATACTACACGTCAACATAAATCTGAATAGTCATAAGAAACTAAAATGGGGAGGGTTGGGATGATTTTCGTTCGCAGTTTTTCGTACAACTGTCAGACAGTTTAAAACAACTGCATTGGCCAGTTGTTCCAACTGTTGGCCAACCGTTGAAAACAACTTTCCCAGTTATTTTTGCCTGTGTGTCTGGGACTGACAACACGCTAGACACTTCGACAATTGACAATTAAAATGGCTAATGTTAAAATAACTAAAGTAATTAAACTAATTTGTTCTTTAATTTAGTTCTTAGTGTAAAAGTGAAAATCTGTCGGCAAGCTATAAAATGGTAAGGTAAGTTGTACATCTTTAATATTATTACTTTGTATTTTTTAAATGTATCATATGCTACAAGAGTGTTACTACGTTATTGAACTTTGAACTTCCCCCATACACACCAAAACACATCCATTACAATTCGTAATGGATGTGAATTGGTAAAATATTTGTAATTTACAAATATTTTACATGGAGAAAGTGGACCCATGACGCATTCAAACGTCAAACGATTGGGTTGAGCGGAGTTCCGAGTTCCGAATAACAATGAAATAAAACTTAAAACTGCTAAATGTATTTATGAAAAACCTATTTAGCAGTTGAAATTGCCTTTATGTCTGGGGCCACCCCCATCAGCTATTTATCTTTTATTCTCATTTGAAGTCATGTTTTGTTCGTGCGTGAAAATTATTATTAGATGTGCTGCGAAAATTTTAAACGTATAACGTATTATTTATTTACTTTCTTATTAGGTAGATGAGATACTATAATACCATATTTTGTTAAATTGTGTCATGTAGGAAGAAGAAATCCAAAATTTCTGGTGGCAATATACTAGGCACAACCATAGATCTCACTGATATTAGCATAAATGAACCTGAAATCATTGATTTGTCGGACGACGACGACAGTCGCATTGCAGCTGAGGGAGAGAAACCTGTAACCCCTTCACCAGTTAAAGAAAGGTCCTTGGGCGGCAACAGTGATAGTGAAATTGAAGAAATTGTCGTTGTTGGTGTCGTTCTTAAACCTTCCCCTACATCCAATATAGAAGAAAAACAAACCCTTCCTGTAACTGATACGAACACATTCAAGGCAGAAAGTAAGAATGATCCACTTCCTTCTACACGCAGTCCACTAAACTTTTACAACATAAAAAATGTTGTAGACCAGATGGCATCTACAAGTATAAGTAGCAAAAGCAAATTTCGAGGAAAACAGCAGCCTCCACTAAATTCATTGTTACACCATAACCCTAGAGGCTTCAAAAAGAATCCCCCACGTAAAGCTGGACGAGGACGAGGCCAATCTCATTTGCAGCAACAAAATGCACGAAAAACTCAGTATCGCCAGCGTTCTTCATATGCTGATAAATTCTTTCCTTTTTCAAATAGCGAAAAGAATATACAGAGAAATAGAGTTTTAGAACCCATGTTTGAATATAAAAACTTTAGAGAAATAAACCAGTCTAAACGACCTGTGGTTTGCCCTAAAAATATTGCTAAAGATTTAAACTTCAATCCTCCTGATGTACTCCCAGTATGGACCTCGTATGGGTTAAATTCTTATGTATCTCCTGATGGGAAAAAGGAGGATGACAGATCTCCCGGAAAACTGCGTCCAATATATATCGACGGCAGCAACGTGGCCATGGCGTAAGTATGAATCAGTTGTAAACTGGATTAAGTTGACTCTGTTTTGTGTGAAAAAGTAGGGTGTAACACAATTAGACAAATTAACAGCCCTCTTCAATTGTTAGGAGGCTATTTTTTTTTTACTTCCCGAGAGGGAATTCCCAAAACACGAGAAAAGAATTATTATCAATTGGCCCTGTAAACCTAATGATTCTGAATTATTCAATACATGTGCATCGTATGGTAGACATGGGAAAAAGACGTTCTCTTCTTCCGGGATAAAACTCTGTATAGAATACTTCAAAACCAGAGGGCATCGAGAAATAAAAGCTTTTGTACCTCAGTTTCGATTAAAATCCAAAGAGTCAAATGATCCTGCAATTCTTGAAGAACTGGAGAAGGATGGCTTCGTAGTGTTCACCCCCAGTAGGGAAGTAGGAAGAAAACGCATCACTTCTTATGATGACAGGTACAATGTTCGAAAATGCCATAATATACATATAAATATAATATATGCAGTAAGAGAAGAATTAGACAATGGTTGTAGTTTGGAAACTCAGTGCTAAAGTATATTAGTCTCTTCGAATATTCAGATTCATTGTACAATGTGCGGCTGTGGCTGGAGCTGTGATAGTGTCTAACGATAACTTTAAGGATCTTTACAATGAAGAGATAAGTTGGCGCGAGACTATCGAAAATAGGTATATAAATTATAACCAGCCTGAATTGTAAATCTAACTAGTTGAGAATAATAAACATAAACTATAATCGGAATGATAAAATAATTTGCTGTCTGTAATTGAGATGTTTCAATTGTGTATTTTTAGAATTCTCCAATTTACGTGGATAGATGAAAATTGGATAATGTTTGCGAACGACCCCTTGGGACGAAACGGTCCACATTTGGATGACTTTCTCAAATTTTAAAATTTGACTTTGCGGTCATCCACCACAGATGGTTATAATATATATTCTAAAGTAATTTCGTTATTAGTGCTTAAGTCATGAATACTACGGTGTGGTCATTTGTATACAAGTTGGCATGTGAGTTGACTCGACTGTCAACAAACCGTTTCTTAAGAAGCAGCGGAAAATACCTGTATAGGTAGTTTATGTGGATAGGATACATACCTGGAAACCTCCACCCTGACCTTAGGAGAGGACCCCATGCCCTACCCTGACCCGTGGTTCAATATCGGTGGTTCTCCCTTAATATTACGACGAATCGGTAACGTTAGGGTATGAGACCTTTGGCAAAATCAGGATGGACCCCCTGAGAATATGAGAGGTTTCCAGGTATGATAGGATGATAGAGAAGTGCCTGGAATCATGAATTAATTTGGTAATTAAAAGAGATAGCCTATAGCTCTACCGAGATAGCCCATACAATTTTGACCCCATATATATACATAGATGCACTCCAACCACCCAACCGGGGGTTGGCTGTTTGGGTTAAAATTCTTCGGTCGGCTGGTTTAGGTGGGTTCGAGGTTGACTGTTGGATTTTGTTTGATCGATTGGTGGTTGGCTGGTTGGCGGTTGGATACATATGGGATGCACGCTAACCATAGATGACCAAGATAAAGATACTTCTTAGAGCAACTAACAAGGAACTGCTGCGTCCGATGTTTCTATAAAGCACACCATTCAAAAGAGCGTGAAAAACTGAACTGAAACTGAGTTCAGCGAGAATTTACTACGGCCACAGGAAGTAATCGTACACAAAAAAGGGTTGAAGGGTGCATACGTAAACGGCGTAGCGGGAAAGTGAGTGAGTGAACGAGTACAGCACACTTATGCAGGTATGTATGTAGATCCTGTGTACTGTACGCATGCAAGTGAGTGAGTGAATGAGTGTGTCGAGTATATACAGGTATTGTACTGCCTAGATGGCCATTTCGTTCCGGCCTTTCATTAAATTTTGGGTATTGCACTTTAGCCGCCATTTGGGCATCCATTCTGAACTTGATTCGGAATATATCTGCGTTACTAGAAAATCCCTGCAAGAGGAGTATGGGGTATGGGGAGCTCTGATAAAATGTGGTGGTTGAGGGGATCGGATCTCCTAAAATTAACATTTTAGCGAATGAGGAGTACAATTTTTTGAAATCTGTGTGTCGAAAAACCCCAAAGTACCTAAAATCATATTTTGTGGTCGAAATATGAAATACGTACTTGTACATTAGAATAATTCAATTATTGCACTGTTCTCCCCTCATCACTGAAAACTTTGACCTCCAAGAACTAGTCAAATTGGAAAAAGTGCAACTTTTCCTTTGGAATACTTGTAGGGAATATGTAAACAAACATTTCAGACATAATTTGGTCAACGAATGTGGAATACTTTACTCACTATAACAAAGTTGCCCAAATACACCAATGATATATTTAATTTTCAAAATTTAATAAATCCAAAACGGTAAGTCGGATCCAAGAAATTCCCTACTAAAGCTTGTTCCTCATGACCTCTACTTGATCCAATACTTTTCGTTGTCATCGACACCTTTTTACCACTCATGGAGATTCAGTTATGTCCAAAGGGGAAAGCTGAGCGTATACTGTGCACTTTAAGAATATTGTAATATATGTTGAAAATCAATTCACATCGTTTTCTGTATTTGATAGCGCCTGTGAGACTCGCTCAGTACGAAAGTACATATCAGGTATACGCAAATGACTGCCATTTTTCCAAATTAATTCGTATCATAGACCCTGTAGATTCTATTCACAACACAACTCCTAGATGTTTCTCAACTAGGGACTGAAGTTATTTACAGATTATTCTTTTACAATATGTTGCTAACATTGATGTATCTGAAAATAGATTTGAATCGATAGAAGCTGTTAAGTAGGCTTAAAATAGTTTGTCAACAAAGGCTTACTCAAGAACAGTTAATGTCTTACTCCAGGTACTTTTCTGTCGCCCCCTGTAGCGTGTTTGTTTTGATTCAGTCCACTCGTTATGCATGATGTACATAGTCACCATTTTACCAATAATAATACTATGCTTCGATTATGGATATTACAAATACAATGTGTTCACTGTTTGAAAAGGTAGACTTTGGATTATTTTTCTTAAGCTAATTCTGAATAATATTAATAGCACGAATAATGGTATCATTTTTGGGCACTATTTTTTTTTCATTTTTGCCTAAGGGAATGCTTTTGCCAATTGTAATTCTCTTTGTTTGTGCATGAAAGTTATTGGAATCTATTCATTGTTACTTTTGCCTCTGTTTTGGGGGAAAGTGATTCAGTTAAGAATCCGGCTAGGCTCGATTTACTTTTGTAAAGTATTTCTACAATTCTAATATGTTGTATGACATGGGGTGAATGATATTAATGATTTTTTTGTGAATTAACTATTTTGTGTTAGTTCCATTCGTATCACGTCCCAAGTGAATTTATTTCGTAAAAATTAAAAAAAAAAGTTTTTCAACATTGGTACCAAAAACACGTATCGATCGAACCCAATTAATCTTTCGCATAATAATTAAGTTAATGATAGATGCATATAAATAATATATTTAATAAATAAATAATTGAAAAAATTATTCTGGTTCTGACACATAAGGGAAATCGCATATAAAGAGAAAATTGTTCGGTCCCTTCAGTTTCCTTTTATGCGAATTACAATATATATTGTATTACTCACTCTCTATTTATAGATTTATTATTGAAAAATGATAGATTCATCAATAAATCTAATTATATTTTCTCTAATGACTAACTATTGTTTTAATTAGGAAATATGTTATTCAAAAACTCATACGACACCTTGTATTTAAGTAAATTCATTCGTAGCTATATAATTGTAGTAATTGTATTTGTATATGAAATTCTTCACGCTTCTTCTTCTTGAGCTTCTTGCTCTGAATCTTCCTCAGGAATGGGATCTTCATCCGAATCTGGAATGCAAATAATTTCTGACTGATCCACTTTCGTTTGTCGCATAAGAATTGGACGACCCACAGAGTCGGTGGATCTGAAACGTGACGTTTTATGGTGCGTCATCGGTGACTTTGGCATTGTGCAGCTCTCACTTTTCACTGATCCTCTGTCAAACGACGAATTATACTCCTCACTTTGACTTTGAAAACTCGGATGTGGGGACAGCGTTCTCAGTGATGTCGACGAACCGAGAAGACCACAAGCATTGTTCACGACGCTCAATGTGACCAGTCCATTGGGCAAATGAAGGTCAACTGTTCCTGAATTAAAATTTACACTTGTGCTGATATTTTTTACGGTACTTGCGCTTCCACCGGTTACACTGCCTTGATTTCGATCCCCTGATTTATCCATTGAATACGAAGACGCTCCTCGAGAGTTTGTTGGAGAGTACGGACTTGTTACGTCTGCACTACACGTGGAGTAGTTGTAGCCCTCGGACACTGATGAGGTATTCGTTGCAGTCCTATAAATTCCTTTACGAAACTTTGTGTAGTGGTGAGAGCCGCCGATTGATGATGCTGGTGGCACATGTTGAAGGATTGTAGAGACGGGCTGAAGGAAAGGGGATGATGATGAACACTCCACGGACATTGATTGCCGTGTTAGCGCTGGTGGGACACGATTTCTAAATTTTGGCAGACAAGATGACCTACGAGCAGTCGACATTGGCACTACTGATATATTTGGCTGACTTGATTTTAACGCTTCATTCTGTTGAAGAAGATTCGGGGCTGAAGGGCTCCGGTGAAATTCATCGTCTTCTTTAGAAGAAGATGTCCGAAGCGTTCTAAACATTTAAAAATACACATAATTATAACATCGTGTGTGGCAGTAGAAATGAAATATTCACAGGATCCAATATTATGTTTTTTGTTTCCGTGTTACTTCGAAAATTTTTTGAATGTATCCATGATGTGTCTCCGATCAAATAAATGGATCGTATTGAGAGAAGAGGAAGAGTCTACCGTTTGGCTGGCTACACTACGGACATCGAAGCTTCTGGTGCGTAAACGATTTTGAGGAGGGATGGGAAATATCCCAGGCTCGGGTGTAGTTCGGGCAGCGTTGAAGGCTGCCGGACCAACTTTGGCTGCACTATCACGAGCCTCAAAAGTCATAACGCAAGTTGCGACGATAATGAAACCTTTTAGACAAAAATTAAATTAATACAATTAAGTTACATGTAAATACTTCCGGCAAAATTATAGCCATAATAATGGAGATATAAGATATCGTAAATCCCAACTGCCCTACGACACTTAAACCGATTTCGGAAGAAACACAAGAAAATTCTTTGATTTTCCAAAAGAATTCAAAATTGATCCATTTCTGGGCTGGTGAATGCATTGATCCATTTCTGGGCTGGTGAATGCATTAACCCTGACATGCAATTCCGTATGGTGCTCATACTGCTTATCTAACTATCAATAAGTAATTTGGAGAGAAGTTCACACTCGCCACATACGCGCCTCACCGAAGTGCACTTGTGTACTGACAACAGGAAGACTTTCACCAGTCGAACTTAAACTAAACCCTTTATCCCTTTTTTCAACTAACTAAACTTTCTGCTAATGTGTATATGTTTTATATAACCTGTAATAACCCTGTTTGGGAACTAGGTGGGAAATGAGGCATGTTAACTGTTTGTATTCTGTGTCCGGTATCAGAAGTGGATATACTACCTACAACACATAATTCTAGTTATTCAACTCGTGTTAAGATTCACGCGGTAACTTCATTGACAATGTTTTCGAAAATTAGCCGTTTGAGAAATTACCTTTTGTAAGAAAAATAAATAGAATCCACGTCAATAGGGACATTGTAAAGTACATACTACATACAAAATGTATTCGAAGGAAACGAATACCTCCAGGAGGTTTTATTTTAATATTCTATAACTCACCGCAATAAGAATTAACACTCCCTTTATGAGGATACCACTGACACATGCAGGTCCAGAAGCTATTGCAAGGTTGCAGTTCAAATGTGTAAGTAAATGCTTTAGGATAATCTGGGTTGCTGCTGCCCCTTTTCATCTACATACTTAGTAGCAAATTTTCCCCTTGTGCATTAAAAAAATTGCGTTCCGGTTACATATCTCATATCAGAAACTAAATATAACCCAGTCTTAATTTTTAATAAATATTAATAATTTACATGTATGTTGTCACTGATTGTGAGAAGAGTTTTTTCTCAGATTCATCAAATGTGCTACTAAAATATGTCAGATAATTCGCTCCCACCGCTATACTTCTCTAGATACCCCATCATGCATAATTTAGTCGCTGTCTACTAGCAGTAAGGAGCTTTATTATCCTGCCGGAGTGCACTGCGCTGCTGATACCGTGACGTTTTTCAACAACGCACATTGTACGTACATATGTATATATTAGGTGTATTGACTGTGAGATACACTACGGTTATATGAACAGATGTATTTACCTTACTTGAGGTAGAGTCAGTAAACTAAATATGAGTTGTGGTTTGGGACGCTTTCACGTACTAGAAAGAACGAAGAAACATCTTTCTCCTGGGAAATTCTCAGAATGGGCTAGATGTTCGGTTCTAACTCAAGTACTGTCTGCCAACTTTCATTAGGTTCTTATGCTACTTACTTATTTTGAGTTCGTTACACAGGCTGCTATTAGGTATGAAGACGGAAGAACTTTCGGTGTAGCCAACGAACAAACAAAGCTTTTCATTATGTCTCAAAATTTCTATAATGTAGTCGCTTCCAGGGTAATTTGTATGACAATAACATGAGAAATGAGCACGGTCCCTCTCAATTTTCTGACGAAAACTTCCTTGGGGCATATTTAATTTCACTCTATTAAACCATTACAAGTTTCTACACATTATATTCAATTATTTTGCTGTACCAAAGATGTGGAGGCCAAACCTAAGGCAAAGGTAGGTTTATTAGATAAAATTCGGCCAGATTCTGCATTAAGTTCGCTCTTATGCACTCTTCATCTCAACGTAATGCAATCCAAATGTAGAATATGTACCAGACGAATCAAAATGATTCTGGAAACTTATTGTTGCAGTCAGATTGTAGTTTTGAAGATAGAGTATAGAGATTCTGTGCTACAGACACGGAGTGTACAGTATACGTATACTTTCTACTCACCAATGCAATATTCTTTAAATCAATATTAACATATACATACGAAATAACATTCACAATGATGATTTCACTCCGAGTATTACTAACTTTCTCTTATTGTCAGATCTGTGTAACACTGTACTTAAATCTCTCTGAATTTGTGGTTGCGATTGCTTGGAATTAAATGACTGAAAAGTAGCCCATGGTGAAAGGTTTTACAATCCCTATGTACATTGGACGTATTACTTTCCATATGCTTCACCTTAAATGTAACAATGTTTAATGCTCAAATGAATCTAATTCCAAATTAGTTATTCCTGGTACACGGTTCAATTTGAGCGTTTTGCTTTCACAAGTTGATTCTCCATGTTAGTCATCCAATGCATGGTGTATTTTGCTCTACTTTTGCGTACATCACAGACGTTATATGTCATTCCCAAAACTGATTCTCACTGGTAATGGATTTATTTTATGCACTGTGCAACCAATGCTCGATTTTGCTCTCTATGCTTAATACATGGAGCAGGTTTTGATCGATAAGGTACCACTTTTACAATTACAAGTTGTAGCACCTGTCAAAGGAATATCGCACAAATAATTTCGCGTCATAATTTTGAAAAATGACCAGTTATTAAAAACTGAAATTTTTCAGGATTTGACCTCCTTTAACTTTTGCTGGTGTGGATTGAGCAACTTTTGACAGCAGATTCTGAATCTACGCAACCTTTTCTGTTAGGGGCCGTTGACATCATAACGAGATCTGGCTGGAATTGGAAGATTTTTCCATTGAAAGTGTACAAAATGTTTCCGTGTGGTCTGGCAAAAAATACCCGATAACCAGCTAAAGCCAACCCTACAAGAGTTTTGTAGTACTAGGGGCATTTGAAACACGTATATTTCTAAAAAAAATACTTTCATCGCACCAAGCTCACTCGTGCCCGCATGTAATAAACGAATGTTGTAAAAGTCAATATTAAATAAAATTATCAACCATGTAGCGACGCAAATATACAACAGTAGGTTTTCATCCTTTATGCGTCAGCCAAAATTTGTTTCCTATCAGGTGATTTGCTGTAATTGCATAACAACACTTTATCAACCATGTAGCGACGCAAATATACAACAGTAGGTTTTCATCCTTTATGCGTCAGCCAAAATTTGTTTCCTATCAGGTGATTTGCTGTAATTGCGTAACAACACGGTTTTCCTATCAGTAAATGTACTGCACCCAATCACATCATTTGTCTTGCGGAAACAAATTTTAAACCAAAGCTTTGACCCAGGTGTATGAAGGGTTTCGTCGGATACGCGCTTTGAATACCTAGATTTTCACGATTTATTTAGAAAATTGGAAACTGAGTCCACCTTATTAAAAGCACTTATCCAACGAGACCCTTCATACACCTTGGCTCCGATAATAATTTGTAGCAGCCTTCTCCATGAGGAAGGAAAGAAATAAAAATAAATGTGAACCTGCCTCCAACGCCCATCACTATGGGGCCAGCATACGATAATTTGCTAAATTTTATGCTCGCCCGATCGTCATATATATATTTGTCTCTGTCTGGTGCAGTCATATTCCCTCGTTCGTCAAACACCCCATCTGCGTGGAAACCTGTTGAAAAAAGAACAGTATTTGGTTACTACCAAACTACCAATACACAATGTAGTGTGCTTTTAACACCGTCACATAGAAAGTAAAATTTCACACGCTTTGGAGGATACATAAATATATTCACCAGTCACCACCAGTACTATTTGTTTGGTTGGACTACTCGATGCTTATATACCAATCCTTAAAAGCAAATCTTATTTCGCATTCAACAATTTTCTTTGCAATGCTCACCTTTTCTTTAAAAGTTAATAAAATTGCTTGTTTTTCGGAATGTGAACAAACGTACGCCATGGATATTCTAAGCAGGATTTTGTTTTATCTTTATCCATACCATTTTTTGCATTATGCAAATTAAAGCTCTCAGCTTAATAGGATCACTCTTAACATCACACCACTTACATTAGTTAGGTACTGTGCAGATTACATTGCTGGAAAGTGAACGTGCAGCTTCAGCTCATCTTTTAATCTCAATGCACATGACGGGTACATGACAAACGTGCAATGTGAGAAATTCCAGTGCCTACTACTTCAGACTTCAGACACCAATTCATAGCAAATTGTACTTTTATAGTGGTTGATGCCGACGTTGTGAAATCTTCGTGTAAGAAACGGGAACCGAATAAAGCGTTGTGCAGAAGGGGTAAAACAGAAATAAAAATATGACAAAAGGAACCTTTGAAAATAAATTGAGTAAGGAAAGTCAGTTTTTCCTGTTCATTCCCCACCTTTCGCTACACTGCGCTAACACGTATTTGAAATACAAGTATGTGAATAAGTTCGAATCCTATGTAACACATACGTAAGTATATCTCAACTGAATAGGATGAAGTGTATTACAAGTTTATTCTACGTAGACAATATTTTTATAGTGGCACCGTTTAGTAGAGAGCTTTATTCTGCATCGTAGGAATCGAATAGAATCAGAATAAAATAAATGGACTGTTGTAAACTGAACGTAAGTGCTGTGATGAAGTATTGCCTCAAGTAGTCCAAACTAAAGGAAAGGATAAGAAAAATGCAGAGACACAAAACAAAAAGAGTTGAAGATTGCGAAATCGCAATTGCTCCAGATCTAGATATGAGGAATTATGCTTTGTTTTCAACCAGACGCATTCTACTATAACGAAAATGGGTTCTAATAACAATAGAAATCTTCTTAGCCAGGCAGAACCGCTAAGACGCACCAGTCTATTATGTTTGCAGGTATGTATATGCACTCTTCATCTTCTTTATATTTATATATATCCTTTTACATTTTATATAAGGATTGCATTGGTTTTAATACGTCGGAACTGCACATCACAAGGACATTATATAATAGTTGACATAAAGCAAAAGAAGGAAGGGAAAGAAGAATGCTATATGTATATGTATGCGAGCAGCCTTTCTCTTCTGTCCCTATTGATTTCCAGTACAACTTTCCAGAGAAAATCTTCAGATGCTCCTACAATATCTTTGCATGCAAGTTTGAGCTCACTCACTCAGTCGGCTCAACTCTATCCTGTTCATGTATTTCTAGGGAGCACGTAAAAGTATGTGTACGCCTCTGCTTTGTATTTCTTATCCAACACAAGTCTTACGCTACACCATTTACTTATAAGGAAGCTGTCTCTCGCTTATCAGTACGCTGTACTATTCCCTTCTGTATTATACGAAGCACCAACTACGGCACATACGACTTCAACTGGGCTACCATTACTTTCTCTGTATTACGTCCATTGCCAGCTTTTCCTTTTTCAAACTATTGTCAACTTGGAACTTGGAGAACACATTACAGCGCAGCATTCAAAAATGCTTCCATATCCATAAGTTCCTTATAATCCCTGCCAACTTTTATTTTTTCAACAATTTGCTGTCGCTAGCAGCGCGTCTCTCATCATCTCTTTGGTTTTATTAGTATTTGCACGCAGGTGATTTCTCATTTCTAAATGGATAGTCAATTCATTAATTATTTGCGGGTTCAAAGTGTACTCTCGTCTCGTCGTTACCTCATCTTCCACTGTGCAAATACAGAGAGAAAGGCTTGAGTCGTGCACCATCCATCTTAATGTGGCTGGATGTTGGATGGTAGAAATGATTAAGGCAACCACTAACACAAAAGTACTAAAGTGCCATGTTCCATTGGGGATAAAAAGGTAATATGAAAAATTAAAGTGAATTTGAGCATTGCAAATATGTTCACACGTGACCGATTTAGAAAGTTTGTGAAATAGATGAGAATTTCTCCACTTCATTTTTCACAACAATATTTTTAACAAAAAACTAACAATTGAAACAGTGTGGGACGCATCGAAAGGGACTGGTAAAATTACATATTGATGAAATGGAAAAAATTCTATCCTAGATCCTATTCTTTGCTACACTTATTTCGTTAGCTTTACAGTGCAACACCCACCACAAATCTTGGTTACATTTATTCAATCTATTAGTATAGCATTACTACACATCATAACCATAATCTCTATGCCTTAAATTGCAGTTTAAACACAAATGCTTTGTTAAATTAAAAATTAAACTTTGTGACGATCATAGACTGCCCCCTACACCAGCTCCCTTAATTTACAATGAAATGCTACGAATAAGATATCTTAATTGTATCTACAATTATTCTTATTCCTTTCGTGTGAACTCAGAATCGAGTTAGTGTTTGTGTACAAATTAGTAATCTAGTAGTAGAATTTAGTCTAAAAGTTATCTAATCTTGCCTTTTGGTACTTAAATTATGGCGTAAAATTCAATGTTTAAATATATCATTCGATGTTAGGTCTCTATCCTA
>JABASC010000672.1:0-34056 GCA_019776185.1 Plutomurus gul | reverse complement strand
TATTCAGACAGAGAAATAAAGCATTCCTTTAGAGACGAGTCTTTTACAGCCAACACCATATTAAGTCTATGCACTCGCATATAAACCCATTGAGGAAGTTCTACTACTCTCTCTATAAATAATGCCTATCTAATATGAAAGCAATTACATCGGAGATTCTATTCCTTTTGTGCGAACAAAGTTACACAGTGCATACACGGTGACACAACTAGTTGGAATCCCCTTTCTATATAATTGTGAAGTGTCGCCATCTTTGAGTTAATATTTCAAATGTAATGCTATCCCTTTGACTCTTATTCTTCCTCCTGCCTCTTCACCAATAACAGTGAGTAATAACACGCTCTCCTTCACTCTGTATTTCTCATTTTCACATTTTTAAATATCCATCCAAGCAATCAAAATGTTATATCCAGTGAATTTAAGGCTTTCAAACATCCCATTTCACATAGATCATATTTTACGATTTGCTGTTCGTCTGACCAAAATGTCTTTGAACAAATGTACACCACTTTTCTTTTGTTAGCCTGTATCTCTCTGTAAGTACATGAATTCCTTGTACTCACTCTTCAAAAAAGTATGCACTTGCTATCTGTCTACATAAACTTGCTGAAACTGACACTGAGTAAGTAAGTGATCCTGGTGTCTTAGCACTGTTCATATACGTTTCATCAGCCACTTGCTCATTTCTCAGACCAGTCAAGCATCTAGTAATAGGTTCTAATCGCAGCAAAGAGACACAGACTAGCAGGTCAATCGAGGCTGCATTGAGTGGCATCCTAAGTTAGTGTCTACATATAAGGACTTTTACTACGTTGTTTTTATTGCAGCATCAGAGGCCAACAATGAAAGCCGACTGCTTAGCGCTCTCCCAAAGTGTACATTAGGACGGGGTTTAATATTTTTTCAGAGATTAGTTCATGTAATAACGAATCAAGAAAGTTTTTGTTTGCACACGATGCCTTTACCATAGAGACATAAGCTTGTGTAGTGCACACACTCATTGTTGAATTAGCACCAGTACGTTATGTAATAACTTTTCCATATGATCATAATTTTCCATTGTAAAAGCGGTCGTAGCCCAAGTTGTTGCAGTCACTGCGGAGTATACAATGGAGCGGGTCTTAGTTAACGTAATAAATGGGAACGCACATGTCCAAGGGATCATCACTAACCCCTTTCACTAGCACCAAATCGTCTAAACTACTTCCAAATAAGTCCGCTCTCCATTATGGCCAACTCTTAATATACGCATATCGTTGGCTGGCCTTCGCTTCAGTAACTGCAGCTAAACTCCACGTAGTGTATATGCATAATACGGTGTGAACTGGCATTATGATTCGTGTATTGGTTTAGAAACAGAGAGAGAGAGAGAGAGATAGTAGAGATACTGTGAGAGAGCATGATGCAACGTGTGTGTGTGTCCATATTTCAAAGGAAGGAATTTGACTCTTAAAGTACAAGCACCTCTGGTTGGAATTACGTAGCACTAGGAAGGAAGGGCTGGCCGGGCTCACTGTAACTAGACCAGACAAGCCTCAGAGGCACGGGCTAAAATGTTGTTAATAAATTATTATAGTATTGTGCTAAGGGCCACGTTCCACCAGGCCGGGCCAGATTATGGCAGACCAGAGAAACGAAGCGATTCCCTATCTCCTAGTATTTAGTCTTAATCCATAAAAAGACAACGCAGCAGAAAAGGAACATCTGCCTTGGGTCACGGCTGGGAATGACTGACGGCGGCGGCATTCGCTTCCACAGGCCCTCATCTCCACTCACTCACAATCACTCAACTAAACCTTCCATCTTATCACCGTCATATAATAGTCCCCATGTCGTTTATGATCTCAGCTATGACCATTCCCTATCTCCCTCTCAGTGCACCAAAAACCACCGACTCACAAATCCACTTGAGATTTTTCATTAAAACATTTACCATGTGTCTCTGTGTCTGCGTGTGATGCAATTGTCCATCTTTGCCTTATAAGTGATCAAGTTGAAAAGATGGTTATAAAACGGTTGTCGGCATCCAGAAGATCCTCCATTTCCACACAATATATATGCACTTACAATTTAAAATCATTTGTTTGGGAGTTTAAATTTTTGTTTTACTGCACAGCCGACATCGCACTGTAGTAGAGACATGAACACAAAGCCTCGAATGAACTATTACTTTTTGTAAGAATTTGTATGGGGGCTGTGCACTAAATGTGCATTGGAGTACTACTCACTACTCACACTGGAAACATATACTATATACACCTAGCTTACACAGTTTTACATGTATAGGATGTGCCAACTACTTGTTCTCCTCTCTCTCTCGTATCTCTGTACTCTTTGTTATGTGCATGCACACTTACTTTGAAGTTTTTTATGACACATACATGTGGCACTTGAGATAGAATATGTTCTTGGAATGCTGAGTAGATTTGGC
This sequence comes from Plutomurus gul, assembly GCA_019776185.1. Lineage (NCBI taxonomy): Eukaryota > Metazoa > Arthropoda > Collembola > Entomobryomorpha > Tomoceridae > Plutomurus > Plutomurus gul. The sequence continues at coordinate 31,625 of JABASC010000672.1, read as the reverse complement.
TATAGTTCCTCCTAAGTAAATGGAAGTAGACATAAGAGTCATTTCATTCAAGAACTGACTTGATGCGAGAGACTCGGTCAAAGAAAACAGTCCCATGACTATGACCCTGCAATTATAGAAGAGTCCATCCAAAAACTCTACTTATTTTATTCAATGGGACGGATGTCTTGACATACCAAGGAACGAGCCGAGGACAAGCCAACAAGACACAACTATGCCTACTACCCACTACGTACTACAAAGCTACGACTATGTACTCTGTGTGATTGTTTGAAACGGCCATTAGAAGGAAGAAGGGTAACACAAGCAGATATACGAAGTGGGACTGTGCACAACAGAGCACACACTGATATATATGCCTATTACATTATGAGCACATGAGTTGGGAGGCTGGGATAAGAAAGCAAGATCGACAATGTGTACTACATACATACCACTATGCTTTGCACTCTCAAAGTTCACAGCAGATACTCGAAGCAAGTCAAGTCAAGCAAAGGGAAGACTATTCCTTGAAATCCACAGGGATGCTGATTTCATCTCCAACTTTGACTTGACTTGACTTGTCCTTTTTCCAGCCGTGTACACTCAACTTTAAGCACGAACGTACATTCGTGTGTGTACATTCACAAAATACACTCCCAACTTGAACCTACTCACTTACAGACACAGAACAGCTCAGAACAAAGTGTTCTCTTGTTGTATAAGGCAATAGGCTGTCTCCATATACTCAGAGTGTATATTTAGTCGATGGATAGCTGCTGTGCCTGTTTGTATGTATATATAATATGTGTGTGTGTGTATGTGTGTGTGTATACAGCCAAATAACTTCCATAGGTTCTCCAGAGCATATGTACATACCTATGTTACAGTCATCGTTCCGTTTTATTCCATGTATTATTTACATACATAACACATATGTAGCTAATAGTATGCAGGGACGTCTACGCTGTGCTTATACAGTGGAGGATCTCATTGCCATACAAAAGAATCGTGCACATGCCTTACTTCTGCTCTATACATTCACTCGATTCTCAGACTCTAACTTAATCTAAAAGCTTTAACATTTACCAATGCTGTCCAGAAAAATTCTTCTCTAACTAACAATATGAGACATCTCTTTACACTCTTTCTCAGCCAACTCTCAAGCAAAACTTCTTCTTTGCAATACAAAAGTATAGTAAATCCTTGCTCAGCATTCACCTTTAGCTCGGGCTCTGAGTGTGTGTAGGCCGGGCTAGGGCGTAATATTATATATTTATACAGAGCGTCTATACGTGGTCACAATGCTCATATTGAATACTTGGCACACATATAAAGAAAGATATCCACGAGAAAGCAGAAGAAGAAAATGCTGGCGACTTATGCAATATTAGCAAACTTCAGGCTTTTGCCTCTGGAAGAAGAGCACTACCTATAGATCTGAGTGACTGAGGTTTTTCTTTGTTGTTCCACAACATATGATGTTGATGATTCAAGTAGCTATGTATTTGGTATGCAATATCGTGTGGAATGCTTGGCACAGATACGTATTATTTTATTACGTAGGTATGTGCATATTGACACGCAAGCGATGAAGCCTTACGTAATACACACACACACACACACACATAAGTATATAAACGGAGAGTAATATCATAAGCGGTAGCCCTAAACCAGAATTGAGCTCATCCTGGAGTGGGTATCTCTGCGTGTGTGTCTGTTCCCTGATGCCTAGTGTTTATCTCGGGTGCGTATCTCGCTTTCTGGTTTAAAACGTGAGGAAGTCTCGTCTGGTCGCTGGCTGACTGTACTTTTCATGGTATTCTTCTGAATCGTTGACTCGAGAGTTCAGTCTTCTTAGTGTGGTCCTCCTAATAGGCAGAACATTTCGTTATGTCGTGTCTTCCACCCTCAAATCGTTTCCCCGACTTGACTCTTGCCTCTTCTTGTGCTTATTGTTAGCGCCGTGGCTGTTTTTGGACTCGTTTGCACTTTTCTTCGTGTACTTTGTCTATTGTGTCCTACATCAGTGCTCAAGTGACTCTAATGTAATAGGTAAGAAAACATACCAAATATAGTCAGACTAAACAACAACCTTGTTGTTGTCAGCTCCAAACTAAATATATTGTATCTCGTGTATACCACCACCTGCTATCTGTTCTCACATAAATAAATACACGGTTGTAGTACGTACACAGTTGATATTTAGTTGTATGTAGTATGCACTAGTAGATGTACAGGTAGAGCGAAGCTTTGCAGATCATTCAGTTTATTCATTCGTGTCAGCTAAACACTCCAAGTCAGCTCACTAAACAATACTGACGACAATACAGTCAATATATAGAAAAGTAAGTACGTGCGTAGCTACTCTATAAGTATACATATATATATAGTGTCTAATAGACAGGAGCAAAAATGTGCTCTTCGTCTCTCTGCGTAGTGTGGCAATAGTACGTAGCTCTGCGACAGACAAGGAATGCATGTACAATTCGCCTGTCTAATAATGCGGCAGTGTGTTGTGTACTAATGTCCTCAATATTGAATCTGTACGTTGTGCAGAGTATGCAGTAGTTGTACGTAGCAGTAGGCTGTTGTTGTATATTGTCTTGGTTGTTTCTTTGAATTCAGATCGCATTCACTCGGTTCAGCTCTCCTCAATTTCTCTTCACTTCTCCCATTCATTGTGTTCCCAACCAGAGGAGGAAAGTCTGTTTTTGTGAAACCGTTTCCTTTTGTGTCCTCCATCGTCCAGATCAGAGAAGAGCAGACCTTAGAGCCACAGTGGCGGTGCATTGGTGTCGTTCCTACCGTGTCATGCCGTGTATGGTGGCAAATGTAATTAACAACATTAGTTAGTACAACGGCGTAATTTTTCTCTCTCTCTCTCTCCAACTACACATATGTACACACATATACAGCACTCACATACATTCATCAGTTAGCCCATCTCATTTTACATTGTGTCCCCACCTCCCCGTCTAATTTTCGCAAACAATCATATTGCCGTCTAGTAAACCAATATTGCCTCTCGTCCTTTCCTTATATACACAGATTCGAGTGCACGGTGCTTAAAATCGTGCACATGTATTATGTGTATGCAGTGTAGTACAGTAGAGATTTCTGGTAGTGCACTGTAGGCAATGTCTATTTAGCTCATTCATTCAATTTCTAGTGAAAAGCCATGCTAACGAAGCTGAATTCCTAAATGGGAGTGGGTAGTCTCTTGTCTCGTTCTCTCACAGTCGTATTGTTCCATTCGATTTTGCACAATTACAAGAACAATGTCTTCTCAGGATTTATATATTGCTCGTTGATCTGAGAAAGTGAAATGAAACAAAGATTAATATGTACAGCAGACAAGCAAAACCAAATCGAAGGAAACTGTCGTAGCCGGTGTGTACGATCAGAGAGTCACTCTCGAGTTGGTTTCCTTGCTGCCAGCCAGGTCCTTGGTGTTTGAATGAGCTGATTGGGTTCTGTGAGTCACTCTACATTAATAGAGAGGCTGTAGAATCAAAGTCTTTAAAATTCTGATGACTCCATTCATTTCAAACTCATTCCCTTCCCTTCTCTTTCTTCTCCACTTGTGTACATATGTCTGTATACTAAAAAACAACAAAGAGATTGTGCCACTAAAGTATGTTACGTATTAACACGAGTGCTTATAGCGAGTGTTGGTGGTAAATAGTAATAGTAGTAGTAGTAATAGTAGTAGGTGGATTGGATTGGACGCGCATTCTGTTGTGGTTTGGTTTTCTTTGGCACGTTGACTAGACTTCAGTCCACATTACAGTATTTAGTCCTGTCTTTTCTGCATAATAACATAACATAACTCAGGTAGAGAGTCCTCTGATTCCTTCTCTAATGGCCTTTTGTATTTTCGCTGTTTCATATCTGAAACTTAACACGACAGCATGAAAGGAACGAATTTTCTCGCAGCTGCACGAATACTAACTACACAGTGTACTGTGTATATTCTACATACACAGCGATAGATAGAGAGATGCAAAGCCATTTGTAGCAATATGTGGTTACGTTTAGATGGGAATTCGTACTTGCCCTCAGCCGTCTACTGTTGTGCTAATACCTTGCACTTATATTACTTGGTTCTACAGAAGATCAGCAAAATAAATGTATAATTTCTGTGTTGTGTAGGTATCGTTTGTAGGGTAGACAGCGAGACTATGTAAGACTCGAACATTTTGATTACTCAGCAACGAGCGACCGGCTACGAACCTACTACGATCTTCCACTCTATAGTTTTGCCCTACTCAAAGGTCTACCTATGTGCACTGTGGTATGAATTGAGCGAAACCCTTTCGTTTACGTCCACTGCCATGTATATACGTAGTACGTGTGCATCACCACCACCACTTCTACTACTACTTGGACTACTACTACGGCCTGAACCCACAATACAATAATAACAGTGTCACAGTGCTGTGCAACTACAGTTGTGCTACAACGTGCAGACAGGGAAGATCCTACTGATGTGTGTGTGTGAGAGACTGAGAGAGAGAGAGACAGAATCAAGGGAACGGACGGAATGAACGAATGAACAATAGAGACGTATAGCTAGAGTTCTGTCTCTGTCCATTGGTTCACGGAGCCGCTCCTAACCAATATAATATAGTTGATTATTAGTGTAATGTCCAAGTAAAGCAGAGTTACAGTAATTATCGCGTAGGAGTTCTATTCCATCGTAAATTGCATTTGACGTCGTGTTCTAACCAACAAATACGATTGCTGTTCGTCTGGTATTAACATTTCTATTTCAATTCCATTTGCTGCGGAATCGAGCAGTGAGACATGCAATTATCCTTTGAACTATGGAGAGGAATTCAACACACAGTCACCACACAATTTTCTAATTGAGACTACAGGTAATTCATTATCGAATTCTATGAACTTCAAACAACTATTTCTCCATTGTTTTAAAAGTGCTCTCGTAGTTAACTAGAAATTTCTATACATTTACCACTACAGTAACAATGTACGTTTATATCTGCGGAATCTTATTTAGTAGAGCAGGAGAAATTTTTGGGAAACTTTGAAAATCATTTTCTAAAGAGGAATGATGAATGGAGGATTGGCGCAGAGCACCCGGTACAATATAATAAAATGGGTGGAATGCCAAATTGTGAGCACGATGAATGAAACGAAATTCTCATTCGGCCGTGTGGCATGAATGGAGTCAGCACAAATGATATAAATTCCATTCCTTTGGTTAAGAATACGATTTTTCTGTACTAAAAGTCAGAGCCAGAGCGTATTGAATAATTGTTCATTTTCCCGCTGCAAACAGCACACAGACGAATTATTATTTCCTTGCGATCATGAAAAAAAATTGTTTGATTTATGAAAACGCCAAATTTCCAAATATTTATTCATCGTTTGTCCTGTGTGGCAAATATTTGCAGGTATTTAAAAGTTTATCAGTTGGAGTATCAACTTTATATAATTTGTAGTTTTTGCATTTCCTTCCAATTCTTAATGCAAGAAGAATGTCACATCTCCAAACTACTGCATTTAAAGTGCACTTTGTTTACATTATTTTTTTTACTCGTTTATAAGGTTAATTTCCTGTGCATGTTCTCACAGTGAAATTAGAATCGGGTGCGTACATGTGAGAATTAGCAATTGTGTGTACGTACATATAGCACAGGTTCTATTCCCTTATTAAATGTACATTACTAACATTAGAGGGAAAAGAACGGTAAGTAAAGACCGTATGCTATGCAGAAAGTCAGGTTTATTTTTTAAACATGTACGTCTAACAGGGACTTGTTATTTTATTTCGCTGCCAGATGAACTTGTTGAAACGATAATTATCTGCGACAAATTCATTTCACTGTTCATTGTTTGACTGCAGTAGTCGTTGTGGAATTGCTCGTGTATGTAATATTTGCACACTCACAGCATTTTACAGCGTATATTATGTGCACTATACACTTCTACTTGTGAAGGTAACAAATAGCAAAAGGATTTAATGTTTACTTACAAAGTGCTAACCTATTGTGGGACAGGTAGCAGAAGTAACAGAAGGCGTAGACTACTTACTTACTACTATCTGCTCAGAACAGTACATCCACACAGTCGGTAAGAGTCCCTTTGAAAAAAGCGACTAGTAGAATGAACAGTGGTAAGAATGCAATTAAAGGAAAATTATTAGTCAGGCCAACTCGGACTTTAACCACAGTTGAAGGATTGTGATTGCTCATGTAGTCAACTGACTTTAAGCCGTAGCTTAGCCAACTTCACTTATGCCCAGCGAAATAAACCGAGTTTCATCGTTAGTGCAATTTTCAATTCACGGAGCACCACTTACTAAACGACTCTATATATAGACTGTGGTGGTGGTAGATAATACTCGTACATATAGTAGTAATAGTGCTAGTAGCTCAGTGCACGGAACCAACTCTCCACTCTTCTGTCAGCCAGAGAGCCACCTTAATGGTCATTTAATGAGAGCCGTGTCATTATTATTGTTATTTGTTATTCTAACTTATTGTGCTGTATTCTAGCGTGGTCTTCTCCTCTCGGCTCCGTTCTCTTCCTCCCCACTCACTCACTCAGTCACTCAGACAAGTCAACAGCATGCCATTTCATTGCACAACGTTATTATTGTGTTCTCCCGTGTAGAAGTTCTGCTGTTATTTGTTAATTATATATTCTATTTATTTGTGTTCAGCTGAAATAGCATGTAAACTACATACAAGTATAAATGGATAGATATATTTGTACAGTGGGCATAGCGTGAACGTAACCCACAATAGGATTAGATTGTGGTATTTTCCACTGTCACTGTATTACTGCACAGCGTTCACTGCATTATACTTTTTTTTCACTGTACGCTGGCTGGGCTACACGGTCACCGGATTGCCCACAGAATGTAATAACACACATACATAATATTTCTTCTACATTCGTTTACTATTTCATCTTTTCATTTTACTACGCTGTCTCGTTTTCGTACAAATATTACTATTGCCTGGATTGATACAGTGCAGAACAATCAGCAACTACATGCTTACAGGCCAGAGCCACTAGATATACATCATGTATTGCTATGTACGTACTATCTGTATGTATGTATTGTACATAGCATGTGGTTGTTATTGTTGGTTAGCTGAACGTGTATTGTTGGCTGGCAATGAGAGTGGATCTCTCATTTAAGTTTTTTTATGCGGTTTTCTTCACCAATGCCTCCGCCTTCGTATCTTTATTTATCGCCAGCATTACCTACTAGTTATGTAGTTGCTCGTATAAAATGGTGCTGCGCGTCGTAAAAGAGACCGTCATTGTTTGGACATCTCCCAATAACAATTTTTAATGAATGAATGAAAAATTGCATTGCTAATATAGAAGGAGGCGAGTCAGCCGAATGATCGAATTACGTGTACATCAGCGTCCGTGTAGAGACGCGTTTAAGGGATTAGAATTTTTTGGAAGGCTGCACAGACTGCTAATAGTCAACGCAACGGATAAATTATTCACCGTGTGCTCGTATGAAGCCTACGTACATATGTACGCAGGGGAGAAGTGGTTATGTATTTGCTTGGTGGTTTGGTGATAATATAATATGACGAGGTGAGTGAGTGAGTGAAGCAATCCGTGTCTTTGGTGGTTTGGTGCCTACAGCGCTGACTCTCTACTCTCCAGAATATGTGTCATTTTTATGGCAGAGACAAACAAAGCAGAGAAAAAAGAGATGTAAATAAATACATCTACTTACATACATAAAAGAGCTGCCAAGGCAAGTCAAGTATTTCAAAGTGCACATTTATCAGTCACCATTGTAACCCAGTGACACCTAATTGTGTTTGTATTCATCCTTATCTCTTATCTCCATGTTGTTTTATTAATCTGACTGATTGGGGATTATTTTCACCTATTTTTGGGTTTCAAACACATTGACAGGGTGAACTGCTTGCCCTAAGGCTGTGCCAAAGCAGCCTGATGGAGTCACAGCTGACATCCGAATGATTGTCTGAATCCTAATGGTCAGATTACAATCATTCACAGAATTTGTTGTGGTTTAAATGCTGGCAATTGGAATGGGAAGCTAGATAACAATGAAAATTGAAAACGGTACAATTGGATTTTAATGTAAACGCATGGAGGCAATCGAAGCGTCCCATAATTTCATTGCTCAAAGCGGAAACACAGCATTGAGAACCAAACCCAATATCCCTTGTAGTAGAGATAGAGAGAAGGAAGCCACGACGTGTTGGTTTTGTTCAAAGCATTATTAGTGAAAACCACTAAAGGACCAAATGTGTGTTGCTTACGGTTCTGTCTTGTGTGTGATTGGTGCACCGATGATAAACTATTATCAGGTGCGGTTGCAAATGTTGTAATCAAGAGAAAAACCTTATTGTAAATAATAATTTTTCGCTTTCCTAGAAGCCTGTCAGGATGTGAAGCATTGAAATTGGTAGGGTGGCAGAATATTTCAATGTGCGAAACATAATCCAAAGATATTTTTAAGCCACCAGTGAAATATTAGTTTGTAACTTCAGCGGTCAGAGGACTGCTTGAGAGACAGTTTTTATAGTGAAACTGTTTTCATCTTTTAGAATTTGGCGTTGTCTCTACCATTACCTTTTTGAGGTTTACGAAGGCTCTTTCGGACATTTCCACCAGTGACCAAATATTTAAGTACCCATAATTTATTTAAAATGTTGTTTCGTCTTCGTCTCACATCTCCGTCTTCCTATATTTCTACATAAATTGGTATGCAAGACTCGAGCAACTTTTTTCTGCAATGCATACCTACATAATTTAAGCTGTGAATTTTTTAGCGTCGATTGCATTGCGTATTTAATCTCCAGTCAACCCTCTCCACTAGTTACTTATGCGCAGTGTGATTCATGCTTTTTTTTGTTAGCAGGACCTATCAGTTTGTTTCTTTGCTGGCTCACCCTGCTTTATATTCTAATCTTGTCCACCGTACAGTTGGTCTTGACAACGACGAAAACTATTCGAGACAATACTCACACTAACAGCGAAGGAGATGCCATGTGCGTGCATACCACCAAGTGTCAGTCAAAATAATAGGAAAGGGGCCTGGCATAAATACATGAACATACGACGTAGTACAAGTGAACTAGGTAAATGTAGCACACAATGTGCTCACTGTAAATTTTTGCCCCTGAGCATATATGGCCAAGCAACAATGAGTAACAGAATAACAATAACATTGTGAATACAATTCAAAAGCGATTTTGTTTGGGAGTAGTCTGAATGGACTGCGGATAAGTGAACATCAATATAATTAATCTTAACACAGGAACATAAAAGCAGGTCTTCTTCTACTGGCACTCTTGATTGGTCTTATGTTCTTACTACGATTAGCGTGCAGTAGAAAGTAAACAGTGTTTAATCGAAGTGCAAACGAGCACTGTCTGCCTTTATTATTATATTCTGAGAGCTGGGAAATCCCATCCCAAAGCCAATGTTGTACATATGCAACAGTTATCTGTGTATTGCCCTGTAGAGCTATATTTGACTTTGACTTCGAGTCTATTCACTAAAGTAAGAAAGTCTTTGTCCAACGTCATCGGAACTTTATACTTGCATACGCATTACTTCGTAAAGTTCACAAGAGGCTTTGATGAGTTCGTCTTTCAACCTATGTAATATCAAAGATGAGATGCACTTTACTTCCTGGAGTCATTATTCTCTACATGGAAATATCTCTATACGGTATACGTACGTACTATTATAGCAGTGTGGTTTACATTACATCCTCCACTGGCAGAATAAATTGCTTCCAGTAAAGTGCATGCTATAACTGAACATGTTTCCTTACAGCTTTGTGCGTACTTATAATGTTGTTATCATCTGCACAGCTTCGAATATATACGAAATGTTGAAGGAGCACATCCGAAAATCTCCTCCTCGTCATATATCTTTGTACATATATACATAATGTCAGCTTTTTTACAAACACAGTTAATCCATCGTATACATTGATAATGGTGTCTACGTGTAGGACCATGAGTTGCTACGTGAACAGATAGCAGTTGAGCAGAGGAGAGACCCTTTGCAATGGTTTAGGTTGGCGTAGTGGTGGCAATTTGGCGATAACAGTCCATAATATTATCATGACAAGACGTAAAGTAAAAATAAACATGGCTACTGCCACCCAAAGCCAACAAAAAGCAAGCCAGAGAAATAGAAGAGGGCAAACGAGAGAATTGCAACGGCAAACACGCATTTCCATGTGCTACTACAAGTATTACTATGGCATAGGAACAATGGTTAGTGGAGAAACAGGAGTAACATTGTGCGGATGAACACAACAAACAAGAACAACGATGCGAACGATCTCTTTAAACGAAACATGTGTGCTGCGTATTAGTTTGCAGAGTTAGACGGTGACACGTATGCACGGAGTACTGATTCTTCTTCCTTTCTTACAAAGTCCGCATGTAATCTAATTGTAAGTACACACACACACAGACACACACACATATACACAAGGTAGGCAGGAAAAAAGTTTCGCCCACCTTTCCTCCAAAGAGCAACAACACTAACACTAACCATAAAATCTTTTAACAGCGCCAGCAGCCAACTGGCTTTAATGTTCAACTTATCTCTTTTTGTAGTACGGTTTTGTTTCACTGTTTGTCTTCTACTACTTTTAGCAGCAATCGTCGTGCAGGCCCAGCAATGAATACAGTAGGCAGTAAAATTAAAGCGGTGCCCCACCAAAATCCTCTCTCTCTCTCTCTCTGTCTGTCTCTCCTTCCGTGAACACACACAGAGCAACTTTGCCTATCATCCCGAGACTGACATGTGTACGGAAAGCGGGCTGACAAAGAGCAGGCCAGTGTTGGCCAATTGCAGCTGTCACTGGCCCGTTCCAGGTCACTTCCATTGAATTTAATCAAAAATAAACAGGCCAACTGATGACTGTGGTGGTAAAGTCAGATTTGGGAGAACAGCCGTTCTCTTTTTCTCACTTGAGTTGGTCAATGGAGTCTTGTATGTATTATATCTTGCTTATCTCTCACAGAGTGCTGCATAAACAAATGGTCAAGTCAACTTGAGCAACCAACACCCACCCTTCTTTACCTCTTGGCAGACAAAATCTTTTTCCGGTTGTCCTACCACCACCTTCTAAGATATCCGTATACTATTTAGTAGGAACTGGGTGTACCCATTCGGTCGTATAGGAATTGTAGGGACTCGACCGCAAAAGTAACAGTAAATAGTGGTAGCAGTGGTGCGTTAGCTAATAGTGAATCGGCACAGTTTTTATATATTCGACTGTAAGCCTAAAAATAAACAAATAGTTTCGAGAGCGGGATAAGAAGTTTGTGTGTTCCTGAATGCGTCTGTTTGCACAACGAAGGTGTGTGCATATATATTCGTCGATATTTGTGTCATTATAATCCGCCAATAAGGCATGTCGTGCTGAACTGTAAATGCGTTGGCCCTTTATCTCGTCCTGAAAATGCTTGCCACTAAAATGAAACGCTTATTATCATTTATTGTAGTGGCACGTTTTTCGTTGGCTCATGGACAGCCTATCATGATCCTGTGCGCAATAAATTGCATTCATGTTATAGATTACAAGGCGAGTTGTCAGTTTTTCTCTTTGTTCCCTGCAAAGTGTTGAATTGTAATTCCTGCCAATGTATTAGATAGAAGAAAAAAGGACGCGGAGCTTATAGAATCGAGATGAGATTTCTTTTGTTGATTCGTGTGCAAGTAGAAAGTTCGTGTTCCTACACCCAGGCCGTTTATCAAATCAGACTTCCATGTGTATGGGTCATTTGCTCGTGTAGCTGGCAAATGCGCTCCTTTCAGTGCACTCTCATCAGATTTTCATCTCCAAATATGGAAGAGACCTACCTTCATGGCCTAGTGCCTAAGATCCAACAAAATCCAGTTATATGAAGGCTGTCAACATACATTCGAAATGAAATAATGTTTGTTTTGCTTACGCATTTTCACAATTCTCTCTTTTATTAGACTGCGAACTAAATGAAAACAATAAAAAAAATTACTCATTATTGTAAAAGTGTGCAGAGAGTGTAGACTTATGTATGTACATATTTTTCAGACGGCTCTTCTAATAAATTCTTTTCTGTTCAACCAAGAAAATCTGACAGAGAGGAAGATGTAGTGTTAAAATAATTGAAGAAAACCTTAATGTGTACAGCAACCATCGTAAAAATAAAATAGTTAATAAATATGAAATCTATTTCAAGTAGTTGTGTATTTGAAAGTTAAGCTATTCAGTATTCGGAAGGATGGATTGGAATTTGACTACTGGGAGGAGAATATTTCTATTGACATCCATCAAGTGAGACAAGCTGAAACAAACAGAGCACTCCGTGGTTGCATTCACTTCGAGAGCGGGGAAGAGGACGTCGAGAGAAAATAGAATTGAACTCGAGTCTTCATCGTGGCTCGTGGATCTGCTAAATACTTACTAGGTACATTGTAAAAGGGAATAATGCGTGTGATGAGTGTAAATAGACGTAGCCTGATTTTGCACTCTTCTCAAATGAGGTTCAAACAGCATTGTTGACATTCTTCATCAAATAGCAGTCAAGTGGAGTCAGTCGTGGCAGCAGCAGCGGATCAGCTTCTAGAGAGAGAGAAAGAGAGAGAGCGATACACAAAAACCGAGCAGATTCCTCCGGAACAATCATTCCACACGTTTCAAACTTTCATCACTTAATATGAAATAAAATATAGGAGCGGCTTCATGAAATGAATCACATGGAGACAAACAACGGTTTAGCAGTGCGCTGTCTCGTGTGCTCATATCATATGCAGAAAATGCGGAGAAAATTCTAGGTATTCCTTTGGCAGTGAGAATACCATTAGAGCGTTTGGATTGATGGAGAGAAGAGAGACGCAGCTCACCAGGTGAATCCGGTGGAAGTTTCGCCTCAGAAAGGAATTAGTAGAGAATGTTGAGGGTTCTCCTCCATGGGGAACGAGCCAGCGTCTATTATGTCGGCTTTGGTCGTGGATTAGTTTCGACATTGTGTTTCTAAAGTTGATTGTTGTTATTGAGCAAGTGGGGAGAAGGAATGGGCGATGAACACGGATGTTTACTACATAACTTTCCTGTCTATGTACTTAATACATTCTAGCAAACAGTTGCCAAACTTTACCACTACTACAAGACTTTACTTTTCGTACAATTAGAAATATAGAAAAACTGAAGCAGTCAGTGTCTCAGTGTCCGTGTGTTTCTGTGCAGCTAGCGGATAATTTCTGGTACAGGGAGAAAAGGGAGCTTCAGGGATCACAATGGAATACAAAAGTAATAGTGAGTCGGTCAAGTCAAGTCAAGTCTCTAGTCTCTCTCTCTCTTCCTTCACTTCTTTCTCCAGTTTTGCTAAACTAAAGCAATTGCTTTTGTGCATCATGCTGTCTTGTCGGTAGTATTCTCTTCTGCATGTGCCCAATGCTTTCCCATATCGTCAACATAGTACTTTCAACCAGTTTCCTTTTCTCTACCATCAACCATTTCTTTGGGTACTGGCATATAAATATATATGAACAGTACTGCATACATATACACTGTAGGTTTTGTGTTAACGCAAGTTACGTCCAACGGTTTTGACTTGACTCGACTTGACTTTTCTGGATTCTGCTTTGGCCTGTTACGTTGTGCTCGTACTTGATGTACTTGTGCTGGGTTTCTGTTATGTGACTAGCCTAGTAGAATCCGACTGAAAATGTTGTAGTTCTTCCTAAGGTTGTTTATCTAATGGTTTTTGCATGCTTCAGCTCCGCTCCTTTCTTGACAGCGAAAAAATTTACTGTCTTTAGCTGCACTTCAATCTTGTCTTCCTCCTGTATATATCACTGTGTGTATGTATGTATGTGTGTTTGTGTGTGTACACAGTCAAGTCAGAAACTTCTCATCCATTAGGGCACACAGAGACCAGAGTGGAAACTTGCACGGCCAAACACACAGACACATAGGTGAATGCATACGCAAAACCAACAGACTGAACAGAGGCAGATGCTGTGCTCCAACAGAAGAACGAAAGTAGGCTAAGGTTTACATTGAATCCTGATTCTAGGAGGAACGTCTTCAGACTTTGTAGCTGAGTGAGTGGCTGTGGATGTCCTGTGCCAGTCACATTCACAGCGCAAAACACTGAACTCCCACATCATTTGTTGTTTTTGTTTTCGAAAGATAAGTGCGTATATGTAACCACATACATAGTCGAGAAGATTGCACGGCAGATAAGGCCAGAACTACCGTGGGAGATCGTAATGACAATTGCATCTACATGTGTCTCACTTGTAATTCGTAAGTGAGACACTATGATAAGCAGAGATAGCACCGTGTACTCTGCTATCATGCAGATACATCTTTGCTGAATGTGGCACGCTATCAGCCAAACTATCATCGCAGAGAGAGAGAGAGAGGCTGATGCTGAACACACTGTGTGCTATTACACTGTGTACACAGTGCACCCTTCATTCTATGAATTTTATTTATGTAATATTCTGCGTTCTATCCTCTTTTACGCATTCTGCCAATGTTTCACTACACAGCATAGGAATGGTGTATACAAAACACAAATACAGCAGACCTTGACTCAACTTTTGGAAAACTGGCTTTGGGTTTAAAAATAAAAACTACACGACACACTTGCTAAGTGAGTGGAAGGTGGATTGAAAGTAATCAAGAGAAGTAAACTTGAAAAAAAACTTCTGCTGCGGTTCACTGTGTAAGTTTGCACAAGCGAATCCTCTTAAAAACTTAGGCTACGACTCAGTGACTGTATTTAAACACTTTTCATCTTCTGGGCTCCCTCTACGTTGTGTAGTGTGCCTACAATCATTTGTCAAGCCAATTCCATGCACTCTGTAAACACATGAGAAATGTTCTGTCTTAATGTTAAGTATAGGGGTAATGCAAAATGTAGATAGCTACGTGCATAGTGGTATATTGGGACAGTTTTAATGGACTTATCTCATGTGTCTTGTGTACAAGACCTAATGGGAGCCACCCAAAAATTCCCACGTTGTATTATGTGCGCACTAAGAGAGTTAAAGAATTGTAGAACATTGAAAAGATGGTGCTGAACCCTGATCTTCGAAATTTGTCTCAATTGACCAACATCGTTGCTACATTTATTAACGTAGTGCTGTAATTGAGTCAATGGAATTTTCGAATCTTCTTCGCAAACAGTAAAAAGATAGATGGCTTATAAAATATAAATATTTCTAAATCATTTTTTAATAGGATTCGATGGAATTTGGGAACTGTTACACGTAAATGATTTTACGAATAGAATATTACATATTTTAAATTTAAAAACCGAGTCTCAGTTTTTATTTTCAGTAAAAGTGCATTTAACCTTACAAGAGGGTTACGAAATCCTAATGGAAAATGTAGTGCATAGGTTATGTTGTGATTTGAATGCAGATGCTGTGTATGTTATAATGAAAAAGCATTGAGTCACCCTTAATTAATACTTTGTGTTCATGAATAGCTTTTAATCTGTCTTGGTTTGAGAATATCCTCAGAGTCGCTTTTGGCAGAAGACCTAAGGTTATCAGAAGGTTAAAATGTTTTCTAATGTCAATACAAAACAGAAACATGGGAGAAACGACGCGGAGCATTCTTGAGAAAGAAAATATCTCAATGTGAATCTGTTGATGTACATTTCTAACTTTCAATGGCATTCATTACATACAAATAGTTTGTTACGCAGCGGGTCCACTAGCCCCCTATCTTCTTATCGTTAGTTGCAAAGTTCGGGGTTCGAGTAACCACGGTTCGTACATTCCTTTGGAAAAAGGGACGTCTGTAGATACCCGCTCGAATGTTAAGGAGAAAACATTAAGAAAGCATGAATGCGTCCAATGTCTCTCTAACTTCTACTTTGAAATGTCGCTATGCGAGTAGACCTCCAAGCTTAAATTATCAGTAGATCTGTCATCTTGTCAAAAAGCGAACTTGTTGTGCTCGTATCAATTTTCAAATTACGTTTTTGTTGAGCATATTATTTTGCATCCTTTCTATCGCTTCCTATAATTGAACAAGATTTGCTTGTCATTTTGATAATAATTTTCAAGTATTTGGAAACATAATAAAAGTGGTAACTCAATCTGAATTTGAAATTTGGTGAACCGAAAGTACATATTATATTTCTCTGTAACTTTTTGGATTACAAGTTACTCCACTAAAAGATCGATTTAAGTCAGTACTATTAACAATGTGATACAAAAATACATTTCTTCAGCATCATTATGTAATGGTATTTGTTATGCACGATATATAAACATACAGAATCCACGCGTTGATAATGTGAGAACATTTTCTGTTTTTGTGACATATATGGAAAGAGCGTCTGTAGGGCATGACCCAGTTTATGTTTTCAATCGTGATCTCTGGTAGTAACGTTCTCAATTTCTTCAAAGTTCAGTCAGGGTTTCCTTAATCGAACTTTCTTAGTAAAAATCCCATCACAGTGGAATGAGATGTGACGTGAATAATGGAATTAATATGAAAAATGTGAAGTAATTCACAACATGCAGAGGATGGCCAATTATAATTATATCGTTAGAATAGGAAATCCCATTTATCACATTAATAACAAGATGGAGTACATAGCAATTAATCCCAGTGTGATAATCAAACCCTAAACCATGAGTTTAATCATTGTCACTGCTAGCAACTGCAAGCATTCAATGCTACATGAAAATCAATGCTGCCAACAACATGCAAGAGATCACAGTGAGATCCAATCAAAAAAGTATATTTAGAAAGTGTATTCAGAAAGAGTGCATATTGGAAATGAAGCTGGAAGAAATACATTCAATATATTACTTATAGTATATATAAATATATTTACTCGTAAGATTTGCGATATGGAAACATAAATGTTATCCCTCTCTTCTGAATTTCTTCCAAAACAACTGAGCCAATGCGAACGAAATTTATTGTGCAGCTGTCTCAATGTGCTTACTCTTTTAGTTCCACGCTCTCAAAACAACAATTCGATGAAGAAGCAACAGTTTCTTGGTACATCTACTTAACATTATTAAATTGCTTCCATTGGCATTTCATTTTACCCACCGTTACGCTGTATGTACACATACAGTATATATATATGTAAATTTTCTTGTGCTTTTTGACTTGTAATAAATCTCCAAGTCTGCACTGTAAATAACAATTCTACGATATACTCCACAGTGCAGAGTAGGAACTGCGAGCGGGATGTTTATCAGAGCAGTTGCACAGGCAGGCAATTAGAGTATCTTGACTTTTAGAAAAAGCCTCTTTTTCTCTTCATATCTGTGAAATATACTTATGGGTAGGGCGAGTTGAATGTATTCCATATATACGATGATATTTTTTCGGCTTCACACACAATATACACAGAGCCGAGCACAAAGAAAAAATACAACAGATAAATATATTGGCTCGAACATTTATAATGACAACGAATGAATCAAGATAAGTTCCCTACAACTACACGTACATCATGAAACTCTAAATAAGTCTAAACAAGTGAGTCTTTGAACTTGATTCCCTACTCATCCGCAATGCATTCAGCAAATAAATTCATGCATTGGATACAAACTAAATAGACATGACAAGAACCTTGTGTACGCATTTGTACTCTGCTGCTGCACACATAATGTATTAGCTTTGGCCATAATATATTGCCTTTCACCGACTCAAACTACCAATGCTGAGCTTATGATAAAATACAGGAAATTTTTTACGCACACATTCATACGCTGTGTGTCTAACCACTTATATTTATTTCTACTCCATACATTTCAACGCCATTGAATGATGTGGTAGAAACTAACTAAGACCGTTCCCTCTCTGTCTATGTGTACTTAATGATACTCGAAAGATATGCCAGCTTTATTACTCACAGAGAGTTCACTTTGCACATCTTCTCAAGTCTATTCATAATTCCGAATGGTAATCTAAGCCAAGCAACCGTAAAAATAAAAATAAATGATAAACATGAATGAGAGTGAGCCATTCAATAGAAATATAATAGTGCTCCGTGCCTCTGTCTGTATTTCACTATGTGTTTCTGTGTGTTCGCAATACGTATGCAATGGGCATGGGCAATGTATTGTATTTAATCCAATGCAACTGAACGAGGGGCTGATAATATTCTATTTTATTGCTTGATTTCTATTGTATCTGACCATAATATCAGAACACAACTGAATAGATAAAAACGGTAAGTAGTACATTGTGCTGTTCTGTTTCTATCTGGATGTGTGATCTGTGTAATTGTAAGTTAGACCGTAGAGGCTACACACACACAGATGGGCTCGAGGCTGAAGCTGACTACTTACATGCATACACACAAACATATCAGTGGATATGACCCAATACGACCCTATTAATATATACGTATAAGGCATGCAATGAACACCATGGACAGAGAGATATTTGACGTTTCGTTGATTAATAACAATAATCTCTGGCACGCAGTCTGCCATAATAATTCCATAGGCTACGTGTGCACACTGTTCTATTTATGCCCTTTTCTGCTGCTGTTGTAGTACGAATGCTCGTGTACTCTGCACGGCATTATTCCTAATACACAGACACACAATGGTAGCCAGTCAATGTACAACCAGTACCCACATAATAAGTACTGCAAACAAGTAATACTGCACAAAGTGAACGAAGCGACTGTATGTATAAGTACATACATATATGTATTCTCAATAAGCAATAGTGAATGGTTGGTAGGCGCTCGGGGGAATTAACCAAATGAGAATATTTTGACTTTGGTCACAGTGGGAATAAGTCGTGTACAGTGTTATGTCTGTCTGTGAGATTATTATTGATCTGTGATGTGAGTTCGTTGGTTTGCTTCTTCGCAAGCAAGCCACTTGGCGAAAGAAAACTCTTGGAGCATTTATAAATACACAAGTGTACGTATCGGTCCTTTGGGAGTCCATTGGTGCAAAAAAAAGTTATTCGAATCGTTTTTTGTCTCTACTCACTCACAACATGCATAAGTAAGCAGAGCTGCAGAGATAGGGAACAGAGTTTGGCCCTATGGAAATACTTACCACTTACATGAATCTTTGATAGTAAGTAATAAGTATTAATACGTGCAATAACACGGGCTAACCAATAATTGAGTGCGTGTCCGTACTTCTTGTTGTTGGGAAGAGAGTGAGAGTTATTTATGTGTACTGGTGGATAGAGTGAATTGAGAGTCAGTGCATCTGTCGAACAGCGGGACTAACAAAGTTTTATCTTTATATGTTCTTATTGCAGATGCGACGACATTCTCAGTTGTATCTCGGCGCTTGACGAAGTGATAGCGGAGTTTGACGATTGCTCTTCCCTTCCGTATCCCCTAGAAATAGACACTTCGTTCTCTTCCATCCAGTCACAAGAACTGGGCTCGCTCTCACAGTCCGTCGACAGTTCCACTGCCGCAGCTGCGTCACCGTCTGCAGGTCTGTTCAACGAACAGCATTCTAACAGCACCACCAGCCTCCAAGTAAGCAATTCCCCGTCGCCAAACCAATCAGTCATACAAACAATGCTTAACCCGTCGAATTCATCCAGTCGTCATGTCCACTCGCACACGTCGTTCATCCCGAGCGCAATTAGCACGAATGGCGGCGGTGGTGGTCACAGGACTCATCAGCCACACCAATCCTTCTATCAACAAGTGAGCAACAGCTCTAAATCTCAAGAGATGCCAAAAGGAAAAGCAGACAATTCACACCAATCTCATCAGATTCATAAAACTAGTCAATTAATACACGTTTCTGGCTCATCACGTTGTTCAACCTCCACATCTTCGTCATCCTCTCCATCATCGTCCGCAGGGCCAAGAATGGGCATCAAAGCGCCCAGAAAATCCATACCTGTTGCGTCCTCGAATGCAAAGTCAGACGCTGGAGGGAAACATCCCACGGAGAAAGACACCTACTCGGACACGGATGTCCGCTTTAATTCTACCACCCCCAACAATTCAACAGCCGCTAAAAGTGGCAGTGACACGTACAGCAAGGGCACCAGTTACAACATCCTCTTAGCCAATGGCAAAAAAAGCAATTTAAGCCAAGTCAATTCAAAAAGCATTATTTATCACAATCCATTCGTCAGCTCTAGTCGTAACAACAGCAACAATATCAACAACAACAACAGTAATAGCAATGGAGAAGGTGGTGGGGATAGGACGGCCGTCTACGGTCACAAGAATGGGGCCACCAACAATATGTCCACGAAAATATTAGTGAGTGGTTTTGGTTGCGGCTTGGCCAATGGCCCAAGCAATAACAATAGTCATAACGGCGATACGAATACTTTTCAAGAAACAGAGCAAAGGGCCGGCGGCGGAGTTGCCTTTACAATTACTAGTGGTTCGGGGCCAAAGGTGAAAGCAAGGTCACTGGGGACCACAGCACCGTGCGACAACAACAAGTCGGTCAAAAGTTCGATTATTAGAGACATTCCCACTGTTGGTCACAAAGGACAGGAGCTGGAGACAGACGACAGTTGTTTCACCGCAATGAAGGAGCATTGGAATTTCCCATCGGAGAAGAATCTGCCGCGTTCTCTGCGCAAAACTCGGAAAACGTGCATGCTGGATGAGGAGGAAGATATTGGCCCGATGAATCCTGGCTATGGCCAACAGCCCTGGAATCGTAATTACCCAATGCACCCAGAGACGGACGACGGGTCTGCGTCTCCTGTGAGCAAGAGAAGTTGCGCTGTCGCCAACAATAATGTAAATAGCAACGCGAATTGTAGGATGATGAATGGACGAGATGACAGGAGGAAAATTTATGAAGAGGTTGTTGTAAATCAGCCAAGTCAGCCAAAGTCATGTGGAAATGGTAAGAGTCTAAGCGTTGCAAATAATGCCAAGAATTTTGGCTACAACGCCCCACTAGTGCTTCATATCGAGGATCAGTGCAGAAACGAGAGGAAACAGTCAACGCCACCAAAACAAATCTCAACCAGAGACCACGTCAGTATTACTGCTAATAATCACAACAGTAACAACGAGGAAGTGCTGAGAGGTGGCAAATCCGGCCCCGCTGATCAAGTCACTGTTGTGGGACATTTCACTGAGAATCTGACGAGAAAACCAAATCTGCCCAACTTCGAGGTGGCCAAGTCTAGCAATGGAAGTGGTGACGAGGCAGCGGGCATTCGTCGTGCAAGAAACGGGAGCAGGACCAGTGGGACGACAGGGAGCTGTGGCAGTGGACGCAGCAGCGGTCGCAGTAGCGTCAACAGTGACAACAACAACAGTGTCACCACGGGCACTGCTGCCGTCAACTGCTGCGGTGTGGTGACGGCGGCCAGCAACAAGTTGACCGTAAACACGGTCACAGACGACAGTAACAACAAGAGCGGTCTCAGCATGAATGGAAGTGGAAGCAGCAGCAGCAGTGGCATTGGTATAACACGCGGCCGCCCCCAACTCATCAACGGCAATGGGCTGGTCGCCTCATCCGCCTCCTCATCCTCCTCAGGTGGTTCTGGCTCTTGCGCCGTGTTGGACGTGGACGACGGCTACTTGAGCATGATAAATCGAAACGAGACTCAAATCCTGTGGCCCGATGAAATGATTGAAAACGAGACGTTCACGGCGGACGAGCTGAAGAGAATCTCCGTGTGTGTCGTCGAAGAGGAGGAGATTTTCGAGAAGAACTCTGACAACCCCAAATCACATCAAACGAGTCACGGACTGATGCGGAGCGACGAGAAGACAGACTACTTTTCGGACGACTCTTTGGAATTGGAGCCGGACATGTTTCTGGAGGGAGGGGAGCCCATGGTCTGTCCCACCAACAAGGGCGTCTTCTCCACGTGCTCCCCAACGAAGGGCCGGTCGCCGGCCATGGGGATGGTGTACTCTGCGATGGGCTACCACAGCGGGGAGCGGAGGGTGAGCAGTGTTGGTGGTGGTGGTGGTGTGGGTAGCGGTGGTAGTGGTGGTTATAATGCTAGCACTAGTTGTACAGATAGTCCCGGCATCTCGCCAAACAATCAGCAGTCAAATCATAATTCAGCTGTGCACCCACAGAACACGGACGAGCAGCAGTCACACTCGCAGCCGCACAAGAAATCACGCAACAACCACCACCACCACCATTACATATCAAGAATACCCAAAATCTCGACGAATGCAAAAGCGAAGGAAGAGTCTAAGTGTTGTTCATCTGTTGGTGCTGATGGAGGTGCTGTTGGTGGTGGTGGTCTTAGTGAGACTTCTGCAGCAGTCAGTGTCAGTCTACGGAAACCTTGTTCTTTCTTCATCCCATTGACGGAATCTGCTGGTGGTGGTGGTGCAAGTGCTGGAGAGGGGACAGGAACTGGAGGAGGAATAGCGGCCATACCCGAGGTAAAGCAACCACCGAGACTCATGCGACAATTGACACATGAGATCAAAATTGCGAGTCCGATCCACCACAGGGGGGAAGGTCAAGTAGAGTTTTGTGAGTCGGCTGTAGATAACGCTGCTAACAATTCTTCTGCTCCTCCTCCTCTTCTTCTTCTTGCTACTACTTGTTCCACTAAAAACGAATCTTCCAGAGAGACTAGAGATACGAGGGAGGCCAGCCGGCAGCCTAATAACGCCACATTCCTTTATTCTACTTCCAGCCCAGAATTATCATCGTCAGATATACAGCCCAGTACAGAAATTGGGGACGAGTCCGTTGAGAGCTCGCTGTTCGACTCGCGAATTTCACTCACTTCCATTCACGACTTTGTCGAGGAGATCATGGAGACGGCTCTGAAGAGTGGGCTGGACGAGGCTTCTATTAACACTAATTCTCTCACTAACAATCATGAGCTTCCCCACGGTGGCCCCAACGATCAATACTTTTCCTGTGCAGACGTCGAGCCATTGTTGGTGGTGGACGTTGGTGCAGGAGAGCCACAGGTGCAGCAGAGACACGTACTACAAGGAATCTCCGTCGAAGAAGAAACAGCAAACTCCCAAAAAGGATATTTATTTACTACTACGAATACAAATACAAGTTCTACGAGCAGAAGCAATATGACTGTTGAGAATAAAGTGGCAGCAGAATTAAAGCATTGTGAAGATTATAGTGATCGTGAGGTGAGTTGCAGTGAGGGCTGTCAAGTGAGACTACAGCAGATAGACCAAGCCACTGAGCTTGAAGTCGACCATGACCATCAAGATAAGGAGCAACGAAAAAAGCAAATTGAAACTGTGGCCAGGCTGCAGGTCGCCGTGACCACATTTTTCACAACCAATGAAAACTTCTTTGGTGAGTCTAAAAGGTTTCCTGCCGGGACTCCCACCCCCGCCGATCAGTCTGAAGAGACCACGGACTCTCACCTCTCCTCCACTTCCAGAGAAACTAATTTCTCCTTAGAAAGCCAAGATATTACGGTAAGACCTCAAATTAATCTTTTTCTTATAAATACTTTTTATTCACATTTTCCTCCCATAATACAAATAATAATACTTATTTAGGCTATACTATTACTACTATAGATTCAAACGTTTTCCTATAACCATACACGATTCAAATAGAGTGCAGCTAATATACATTTGACATTATATAGCATTATGTGCATGGGGATAGATAAGGTACTTCTTTGCCTGTTTTGCAATGCACTGCTTAACAATAAGTAGTGTATGAACAGTGTTTCCTCTAGTCATACAATAATTATGGCTTGGATTTTTAATCTGATAAACGCAATAGCTACAACCTCACCATGTAGTATAACAAATGCGTTTGCTGGCAGGCAGGCATCCAAAAAAGATACGTGTATTTATTAAGCAGAGTGTTGTTGGAGGGCGGCTGGAGTATATATATTTACTTCAGTTCCAGTTCTGGTTGCAAACATTTCTTCTCGGTCGTTCCTAAAGCGATCTTTTTTTTGCATTTTAGGATGTTCCGTTAATGAATTCTACAAGAATCTCACTCGCTTTGGACTCCATGAGCAGTCCAACCGAAGTGGAACCACAAAATGAGGCTGCTAATGGTAATGGTGGAGGGGAAGGGGAAGAAGGGGATGATGAGGGTGCAACAAATGGTGGGGCCAGCAGTTCCAACAGTAAGATCTCGTCGGATACACCTGAGCCCTACTCCTTTATTGAGGATCTGAACGAACAACCACCGGCTTTTATTCCGACTCCTCCGCCCGAGCTTCTTCCTTTGACCACAAATCTAGCAACGTCCCCGTCAACAACAACTGCACTCAATGGTTTCCCTAACAATTTGACTGATATGCCCAATGAAGAAGCTGCAGACCAAGTCGGTATCACATTAACCTCCCATGAGGACACTTTTCCTTTACCAAAATTTATGCACGGAGGCTGCAACAACAGAAACGTTTGGCCTGGTTACGATCGACATTTTGGTGGCGGTGAGTTTCTCCATTTTATACAAAATATTTTTTAGTAGTAATTCTATTTTGTGTACAAAATTTTGACAACTCAATACGTAATTGACATATTCCCATAAAATTTGTTGTTTGAGTGAATGTTGCTGCATGGCTTAAAAACATTATCCTATTTTATGTTGAAAATGCACGTTTATAGAAATACTGAATGCGAAGCCAGGAAACGGGAAGAATCTTTCGAGTCGTTCACAGGAGAATCTCTTAGACGCCGTTACAAAAGAGCGACTAGAGAAAGCGTTTGCGACCCGAGGTCAAGCTTCCACACTGCCTCTGAATTGCAGGCCACCAACCTCTCAACGACGAGCCAGTACGTTTAGAAACATGTTCAACAAGTTCCGGCGAAGTAATTGTACATAAAGTTTTCTACTTGTCTTGTCTTGTCTTGTCTCGATAACAATTACTAATATGCGACGATGCTTATGCATTTTATTTTTTTCCGTTTACCCCCCCCTTCAACACAAACTAACAATCATAAGACAATGGAAACCGTGAATGTACTACTGTTTTACGCTTGTGTCTGCAAAATTTGTTTTGTTATAAATAAACCAAGAATATGCACGGTTGAGTTTAAAGTTCCTTTATTTGAATCACAGATAAGAATCCCGAGCAACAGCAACAACAAACAATCCCGGAAGTAGCAGAATTAAAGGATGAGGAAGTGCAGTCGATAACTAGCCGTGATAGCCGCAAGAAGCCGGGCTTCTTCAGCCGCCTCTTTCGCCGCAGTCGAAAACACTAGCCAAAGCATCGTGTACTGTGCTTCTGGTAGAAAAATGTGCGCGCCTGCTGAACAGCACACACGCGGACATAAACACAGTTTTTTTTGCAAGGACGCAGACGTGGACACTTGCGAATGCATGGAAAGAATGGTCGCTATACGTACATATACAAATACTAAGAATACCATATTATATCTAGAAAAATCGTAAAAGCTAACCCCTATTATATGTGAAAATATACAGAACATTGTTACATATATATATATACAGCTTAATATCTGTATAACTAACTCCATATAGAAAACTATCTTCTGCATCTACTAAAAAAACCTTTGTTTAAGTGTGGGCGTTACTTATATTATGCATACTATACAGAAGCGATGTGATGATGACAGCCAATCTTTTAAACGTTAAAAATGTTTATATATATATATAAAATGTAATTTTAGTTAGGTTTTTGTAGTCAGTGTAAATGCCTACAAAAAAGTACCTACCACCCTATGTGTATAGAGACAATGAATGCCAAGCCAAGTGCAAATCATTGAAGTAAAAACTGTATAAAAATTAACTCTGTACTAGTGACTAACTCCTGTTTTTGTAAATTATGACTCACTAACAGTAGCAAAGAGCAACATCTTGTCGATGCGGAAATCTTCCCTCAGACCATGTTGCGATCTACGGCAAACTTAAATTAATCCACGTTTAACTTCTTATCATTGTTTACAGTTTTAGTTTACAAGTCGTTCCGCTTTTGTTGTGTGAATGAAACAAAGACAACACATCCTGATGCATACCAATAAAGTCAATTTACTTATTAAACACTGTTCTGAGTCAAAAGATACTTTGCCATGTCCTTTTCTTTAATCACAATCACTGAAGTTGCATAATCCATATCCCCACCAATGAGGACCGCTGTCCAGGTAAATTGTTGTTGAAAATGCGGTCGAGGTGCATCCAATTGTGGAACAACTGCGTGACAATCATTCCTCTGCTAACAAATTATAATAAATTATCCAACCGGCATATTTTCTCCGTGTGATTTCTCATGTTGCAAAAGTAGAACAGTAATTATTGAATAATATATATTTTTCATGGAGGTCATGGTTGATTTGTCACAGTCTACCAGTCATTCCAGGCTTCCAGTTCCAATTATTTATTCCCATTGTATTCCGTTCATGTAGACACGGGGCAATCAATATACTTAATAGTATTATCTCACTGGCATTAATACAAAAGCATTGTGATGATGTGTCTTTCCATTGTTGCCTGCGAAAACCCTACTCGAATTACTTTCTCCAACTGTTCCGCATTCAACAAGATAAGATAATAAATTACATGTGTATTTATGAATGTAAAAATGTCCACATTGCTGTCTCTTCTATAGAGTCTGTTATTACATACATTAGCACATATTGGTGACCGTGAAGTAGTGCAATAATTATTTCACTATTATTTCAGCAGGTAAATATGTGTTCGGTGTTCGTTCATAGAATAGATAGTAAACATTTGATTTTTTTATGTATATCTTTCTGTATTATTCCCATTCATCAATCAATTACAATAGTGCAATCTGTAAGGTTAGGATTTAAATTCCTAGTTAGTATAAGTATTGTTTCTCATTACATTTGAGTGAGTCGACCTTAACGCTTCCTCATTTTCCAGTAGAAAACATTAAAATCCAACATGGCACAAAAAACACAAATATCTGTATATAATAATTTGTATTACTGTATGTACTTTTATAATACGAGTATGCTTCATAGTTTCTAACATTATAACAACAATAAGTATGTAGTCTGTATTATACATTTCACCCAATCATTCATTACGTGAGCTTTAAAACTAAATAATAATTCAATATATAATAAGTACATACGTACACATTCAATAAACTAATTTTTCGGAGTTTTGCAAAATAACCTTTTACTGTACGCCCGCTCCTTCCCATTTTACACTCACAAGTTAATAGTAGTAAACACATGAAACGCCTCCTCTGCCAACTATTCTACATATTTATTTATGTATCTGTGTTTGCACAAAGTACCTGGAGCACTAATACACGTTTGCAAATATTCTTAGATATATTTAAGTATATGCACAATGCTCATCAGAAAGTCTACCTGTTCCTGTAGACATCTCATCGATACGCAAATATAAATCTATCTAACTACCTACTTACAATTATACAATACTCAATCTTAATAATTAATTAACTTTTGATGATACCACCACGAGCTACCTAAAAACTCTCTCCTAAATCTACACAGTACAACAATGCTAGTGAATAACTAGCTAACCTAACTTACTACCTTCACACAATTCTTCTTTTAATCCATTAATTCCGTGAGTCACTAGTTCAGAATAGACCGTGACCGATTTCTTCAAGTCATTTTATGCTGAATATAATACAATTCCTTTTTATTGTTTCTGCAAACTGGTAGAGTGGCCCAACGAAGAAATCACCACGAATAAATTGCATAGCTGAAGTGTCTCTCTTCGTTAGCTGATTTTATCAATAATATTACAATTTTGATATCGTACTCACAATCACTAAGGATTCTATAATCAATTGGAATCACTGTTATTGCCAAATGTGTGCATTATGTATAAAACAGGAGGATACATTAATAATTTAATAACATAAAAGTAGTTGTAATAAACACATAGTACAGGCTTAGGATCTTTAAATTATTACAATATAACGGATATATACCTTTAATTCATCAGAGTGTTAATGCATAACAATTAAAACAAAATAACTACTACATACATACGGATACATATTCAGTCCACCATAGCTCAGCCGTAAACTTATCATCACTAATATACATTGTCATATTATACATGTATTTTATTACAGCTCACGGCATTTGCTCCTTTCACCAACATCAAGTCTCCTGTGACACAACAGATAAAGATACAGAAGACTAATGTCAAAAGTCAACCTACAAGTATAAATGCAAATCCTCCTTGGCTTACAAAATAACCTACAACAAAAAGATGTACCTAAAATAACTGCTGCTATCTTACCCAGTGTGTCTCTTCTGACCGAATTCAAATTCTATTAACATCTGCTCGATTTAAGTGCACAGAGAACATTAAATGCAAATACAATCTACAATTTAATGGATTATAATGAGAATAAATAAATAAAGGTCGAATAGTATCAACAGTGTGGCTACGGTTCTTCTAAATGATTGTACGATTCAAGTGATTGCTCAAGAAATATTTAGTCAATTTAATGTTACAATGCATTTGTCCACTTTTTGGGAATGGGAATAGGAAAACAGAGGAGCCCTGGCATACGAATTAGCAAATTCCATGGAACAAAAGTTGTATTATTTGTGTTCGACAGCAAATGTTGCCACTTTAGACGCCAAATGCCTTTGTTTTCTTAGCGGTTGTTTATTTTTCAATATTTCTCAGACAGTTTCGTTACCTGCAGGCTAAATATAACCACTAAACTGACATTTAACATTGGTTAGAATAATCTCAGAATGAATATTAAATACACGGTGTTGTGCACTGTGTCGTAGTCGCCGGTATGTAGCTTTTAAGCGTTTTCATTAATAGGCGGTCTTCCTCAGATATTACGTGATAATACTATGTTGTGTGCTGGTAATTAAGTAGTAAGGGTTGGCTAATAGCGGTCTGCAGCATATTTAAATATAATGGAGAGTAATTAGACACAGTTTGAACAACCTGTGTCGCTTCTTTCTGTTTGATGCACTTTTACAACTAGTATAGTATTTGAGCTGGTCTGTCTCTATGTAAGTATCGTGCATCGTTCGTTGAATGCTCTTCTGCTGCTGCACAACAAGTGCTAGAGTGGTACTATACCTACACACATAAAAGTACGATTATGTCAATTAAAATTAACGTTTAGTCTATTAAGTGGCTGCTCATGACACTACGACGAGACAGCAATCTATTCGTAAGTAAAATATAAGTAGGCATGTTGTGGTGTCTGACTTTTCTCTCTGTATTGCTTTTGTTTGTCAGTAAATGTACGTATGTGTGTAATAATAGTATGCATGTAATAGTAGCATGAATAAATATGTGGGAGACAATAATTATATCAAAAGGTAATCCGTAATCACTATATTTAGGCTGTAATCATAGGTCTTGATAAATGTAGTAATAATCGAAATGCATTGTAATTTGTAAATTTGTGGTGTGCATCTCCCACCCACCCATCCACCAACCAACCAACCAACCAACCAACCAACCGACCGACCGACCTACTAACTAACAATAAGTATCCTCATAATATGAAACTACTACTGATAGTAAACAACTAATTTAAATATTGCATAGTATAAAGACACTTCATTATCAACTAGTTACCACGTAAGTTTGAATAATTTGAGCCACTGTGGTTGTATCATGAGAATAATACATATTGTAATGTAATAATAATTATAATTAAAATGCAGGTAGGACAACTTAAGGGTTTCGGTCAACCTCTCGACACTGGCTCTTCCTTTTCTCTCATTCCCTCTGACTTGTACGTCTATCTTGTATCTTTGTATGTATCATAACATGTATGTTGGCAGTGTGCTGGGTGCAAATGCTTGTCAGAATGCTTTCTCCGCTTTCCTTTTTGAGAGTACTCCCTAAGTTATTTACTCACCTCTCCTTTCAATGGTCAGGGAAAATATTATTTAAATAAATACAATTAGCTAGCGTGTAAAATTAATATTTGTGAAGATATTACTATATATATGTATGTATATATATTATGCACAATCATACTTTCCGTTCTGTCGAATGAGGTACAGTTATTA
This sequence comes from Plutomurus gul, assembly GCA_019776185.1. NCBI lineage: Eukaryota > Metazoa > Arthropoda > Collembola > Entomobryomorpha > Tomoceridae > Plutomurus > Plutomurus gul. The sequence continues at coordinate 1,740 of JABASC010000672.1, read as the reverse complement.
CTGTTAGGTACAATCTAAATGCAAAAAATGGAGTCCTTACTAACAATAAGTAGTTGTTAATACGGTCTATGTGTATATTTCAAGAATTAATTTCTAGTTAATGCAACCACCTATAGAGGCAGTATAAAAATGATTGGAGATGAACAGTAGGATTTATTTAACTCTAGTCTCTCGTATTACATTTACATCACGAGGCCGTCATATGATAGCTTTTTCATTCAATTTCAACATTTACGAAAAACGTATGTATTCATGATAGTTATTATTATGAGTTTATAAAAGGCTAAATTATACTGATAAATTCCATTTCTGCTTTGTGAGTTACAATTGTACGAAGTTTTATTCTTTTGAAAGGAAATTTTCACTATGAAATTTCTTAAATCCTAATAAGCCATTCTGTGGTTTTCTTTCGTCTACGTTGATTTTTTGTTCACTTATCTAATTATTGCATTGCCGCCATACAGTCGACAAGATGGTTCAGGACTAACTTATGTGTACAAAGCCCTCTACGTAATTATTTTTGAAAAGTCTTCTAATTTGCCTATCGTAAATAATGAAAGCCAATTTTTCGATTTTGGCTGTTATTGCACAATCACATTTTGTATTTTATTAGTGTGGTTCTACAAAAGCAATTTGATTATATGAGGTTTAAGTGAACATAATAAATGTGCACTGAATGAGAACAGATTTTAAGCCTTCTCCATTTACCAAACACTAGACTTGATTTACAGATTGACCTGATTTCAACTATTTATGAAAGAAAAATAGTGGAAGCTGAACTTAGCAGAAATACATCATAAATATCATAAGTTAAGTTGTTACATGGTTAGCTAAGTAAAGAGATAATAATAATAACACTTGGTATGGCAAATGATTTAACTAGGTTGTGTACGCAATTGTCAACTAAATGCTCTATGTAATAATAAAATATTAAACAAAGTACATAACTATTATAACTCCCTAGGTCTATTTTGACTACCGAACCTACGATCTACCGTTCTACTGCTAAATAGCAAAGCTGAAACAATGTTTCTCTTAAAAAAACTTATATTTAATAACGCACAATGTAACAGAGCGATAGAAATCCCTGGCAGTCTACAACGCACTTGTGAGTTGGAAATATTTATGGGGACTACGCGTCCAATGACATTGCATAAACACATACTTTAACTATAAAAAGTTGTTCTAATAGCTTATTTTATATTTTAAATTCTATCCGAGACCAAAAATTATGAGAAAGTTACGATGACCTTTACAAATTGTCATCTGTTGGTGGTTGGCTGCGTATTAAGAAGTACATAATAATTGTTGCTTCCTTTTGCACCTTCTAATTGCAAGGTGGTGACATTGACATTTCTTTGTAGGTTGTAGTAAGGACTAACCAATACCATTGTATCATTACAGTATCAATATGTATGCATATTATGTATTTCAATAGTACTTATGAGCAAAAAGTCTACATCTACAATAAACTTGAACTTAAACTATCCTGTTTAAATAGTACGTATTAACTATATGCTTAAGTAGTCTGCTCATTATATTATGCTGAGTACTCGTTCACAATATGTAGTAATTCTGTAAAGATTATTGCACCAGGTCACGAACCTTCGTTCGAATAATTCATTATGTGAATTGTTTGTTTTGCTTTAGAGACCACAATTCACGTTGATCAACTATTTCATCATAATCTTAAGTTTAAACCTAATCATTCGTGTAGCATTGTATTATGTACGTATAAAA
>JABASC010000671.1:0-34087 GCA_019776185.1 Plutomurus gul | reverse complement strand
GTCTGAAGTGAAGTAGTGAGTCCTTTGAGGATTTGACTTGCTTTCATTATTTCACCTCCTGTCTTATAAACAGTAAAATTCAGGACAATGAAATGCCTATTTGCATATAAGGTACTTTTATAGTTTGGCTGTCTCACCTGTATTCAGTTTTCCTATTGCTGGAAAAATGTACACGTAATTATAATGAATTTCTTATTAAAGAAAGGCACTCGGAAATCTACGCAGCAAAAGTGGAACAAACTGTATAATTATTGTCATTGTATGCGGATAGATATTCCTGTGAATGATAAAATCGTGATTTTCAAATCGGAATTGCCAAATTGTGCAATAACCTGATTGGGAAAAATGTTTTGCTGAAAGAAACGCTGGACTCGTTTTACTGTGTTGCGTGTTCATGTGTGGGAAGGCATTCTCATTAGGGAGAAAGTAAAGAAAGGTTAAAGGTTTGTAATAATAGCACTACTGTGAATAAAGTACACCCCAAGTCTTTGTTGACATATCAGCTTTTAAGGCTCTCTCCGTCTCCTTCACCGCATTTCCACTACGTATTGCTTCATTGCGTCAGATCTGCACTACGTGATTCCATCCAGACACTCTGCTAGATTATATTCTGCTGCTAGGAAAAGTGGTGGAATTGCTATACGAGGCACGGAAAAGAATTCTTCATCCTTTTCTGCTTCCATTATAAAATTTTTCAGAGAGTAGAAATACTCTTTCGATGCTTTGTAGTTTTACCAAAAGAATGTTATACACGCAGTGTACTACTGTATTTCTATTGTCAAGATACGGACAAAGATTGATGTTGTATGTTGCATTAGGGATGGTTGGGCTAAATTAAATCCCTCTTCGATTTATAGGTAATTGCAATATGGGCTGTCCACGTCAACAAATCAGTATGATCTAGATTTCTGGTGTATTGACTGATTTTGCTGTGCCCATATTTCAGTGTCGATTTGCAGAACAGTGGTAGTGGTCACCGTATAACTATATTATACACAGAGAGATAATCTACTGCATTGTGGTTACAGTTCTTTTTCCTCTATGTATTCATACTAAATGTGTGGGATGAGTTGCCGTGATTTCTCGCTGACTAAATATTTAGAAAAGCTTACAGTAGCATTTGAAACGTGAATTGTGTTGTGGCCAAGTGTACTAAGCATTCATATCCATCCCCTGCAATCAATGGAGAGAAGGTTTGCACGCCCATGCAGAATAAATGACTGGATTTGTTAAGTTTGTTATAGGGCATAATAAAGCACATTAAATCGTGTCTGTTGAATGTGTGTCAGGCTAATGTCTGCGTGTTTCGGCACTGGCCTGGCTTTAGTGGCTGTATATTTTCGTTGAATGTTCTCTCTCTCTCTCTCTGGTAATGGATGCGATTGTGAGGTGAGTTAAGATACGTCTGCTGTCATTTTCAACAGACAATTGGGTTAGATAACCCATACACTCAGAGTCTCATTAGGCGAGAATTTAGAACCTGTAATAACTATAACTGTTTGCAGTGCTTCACATCTTGCAAGGAGAGCAGTTACAGGTGTACTTGTCAAAAGTATCTATGCTGACTGTGAAACTCCCGCTATGAGATAAATGTTTTCTGTTCTGAACTTTGAGGTGTAGGTTTTCGCACACAGATTGCTGCTGCAGAGTGTATTTAATCTCTCTTTGAAATAATAAGAAGCATGATCATTATACTATATACTATTTGTGCATTATAGACACAGTGTACATGTCTTCTTACAGTTAAAGAGTAAGATTAAGATTCTCCTCCCCGAGCTGACGACTGTGCACGATTAGCATGTAGAACATTAAAATGTGTACACTTTGTGTACGTGGGGCCTATGAGCAAAATGGATTAAACCTCTGTGGGTATGTAATGATTGCATTTAGAATTGTTTTGGAGTAGGCATTGCAAAGTGAATGTACGTAGCAGTAGTAGTAGTTTGCATGCAAACATGGTTTGAATACGTACTACACGGAGACACGTAGGTATTCAATGTATTAGACTTTTGTCACGTATATTGGGCTCTCCTACGGCTATTATGTTGGGCCGTGTTAGAAATCAAACGGAGCTCTCTCATAGAATTTGTACGTATACAGACTGTTGGTATGTAGTGTATGTATGTTATTCGGAAAATATAATTTAGAGAGACAGCTATAGGACATTAAAGAGTGCGATAGAGGGACGGACGTGGCATGAAATGATTTATTTTGGCGAAGGTCGTGTGCAATAATCTAAGCTGTAATTTAGAGTTAAGGAGAAAGCTGTGTTCCTTTTACGTTGGAGACCAGCAAGCAAGCCTCTCTCTCTGAATATTCCACCACTGTTGACATGACTGTAATGAAGCAAATTACATTATAGTAGCGCATAAATGCACTTTGTCAACTGTTCGTCGGCTCTGCTCTAAATATATGACGATTGCAATTTCTAATGAGTCAGGCAAATGTCAGGGGTCAACTACATGTAAAACTGCATTTCATTTAATGCGATGACATGCATCGATAGTGCTACACGTTAAAAGGTAATCCGCAAAGTGCAATATCCTGTTCACTTTTGAGTGTGTATGTATTGTGGGGAGAGGTGGCTGGGAGCTCAAGCTGAGTCAGTGAAAGAGTGAGATACTGACTGAGATGAGGGAGATTTGTATTGGAGGACAGAGGACGAGACAGGAGATCATTTGGATGAATGAGAATGAGGCTATGGTGACTACAGAATGAAAGATTGAAAGAGGTTGACTTGGCTGATGATTAGATGCTGAACAGACATGACAACACAATGCACTAGGACAACTGTACACAGTAATCCAGTTTACAAATAGTACAGAAGAGACAACTAAAAACTTTATTTAAATATTTGCTGGCAGAAATAGTAGGGAGAAAAGGCATTATCGTTTTGCATGGTGAATTAAGTTGATCCGATTTGTCATTCGTGCTCTGATGATTATTAATTCATTATCTGTTTGAGAATATTTTTCTTCAAGAAGAGTTGACATCCGTTACAATTTAGCGACAGTATTCATTGCGGAACAGAACATACCACAATGCGGTGTTACTGTAGCATATTTATTGAAGTGACAGCGTTGCTGCTGTGTGAGGAGATTTGCCTTGACTTACAACTTGATGGCAATCTAGCAGCAACCTCAGACTCGTGTCATCCTTTCGTCCTCGGGAGAAGGAGGTGGGCGGAAGATGGGATGTTTTGATTATTGTAACATATCACATGCACAGTAAATGTATTGTACAGTTTATGGGAGGGAGACCCGTAAAAATCCATAATATCATGGCAAAAGTCAAGCATGCAATTCCGTGTACATCCATCTCGTGAACTGTAAAAAAACTACGAAATAAGAAAGGTCTCTGTGAGGTTGTTGGATAATCGCTTGATATATATGTAGTACGAGTAATGGTTATAATATTGTCATTAGTTTATTGTTCTGACGACTTGACTGACTTGATGATGCGATGTCCTGTCGTGTATTCGTGTACATTCTCTTTGCGTATGTAGACGAAATTTAGTATTTTACTATACCTTACTTACCTTCATTGTAGGCCATAGGCCTACATATATTATAAATACAATGCGATGCAAATATAGATACTGTGATTTGGAGCACACGCCGTAGCGAGAAGAAGCTTCCATAGATTATGCTATTATAGTGATGGAGAGGGAAGGGATAGGCTTACCTGTCCAAAAAGTTCTGCCGTTTTCCTTTTCCTCATCACATGTGCACTACTTACTGTTTGGACATTTCCCAAATATCGTCGTAATGGTGTATCCTGCATACGCTTACAGTTATGAAATTCATATGTGACGTCCCTTATAGTACTCTGTTCTTATTTGTACAATTTATTTAGTCAATTCTACGCTTATAAATGTAACAATAGAACCGTAGCAGCATACTACGTACAAACAACGTGTGTCTGTTCTGTCGTTGATTTTATTTTGCGTGAGAGAGATTTCATGTGAACCTGAAAGTCATGTTAAGTCAGACAATGACATGCCCAGGACAAAACCATTCGCTCAACGAAGAGCGAATTTCTACTACGTGTATGTCTTGGAATGTTTATGAGATAGGATTATAGATTGGGCTGACAGCGTTACAATTTGATACTAGATATGATAAGGATTCGAGAGTGATATATGGGGAGTATTTTCCAGAAGAGGAATTTTATTTGTTCACTCATTAGAGGGGATGTGCTTAATACACTGGCCAAATAAATATCTTGTGCTATATACTACTATACTAATAGTTGCACCAAGTAATATGAAAATTCGAAACTAATTTGTCATTTTGTTGATTGTAGTGAGCCGCCTTCACTGCGAGAGCGAATCATTCAAAATGGATCTGATACTGGATATCAACTCGTGGATCTACCCAGTGGAGTTGGGTGAGCTGTTCTTTTGGTTCTTCTTCGGATACAATATCTTCTACGACCATTGTGTTTACGCATTGACGGTTCAGCATATGTGTTACCTATTGGCATGCAGGAATATGGAGCGTGTGTGTTGTGTGGGTTTGCAAACGTAAAATCCAATGCAAAGCGAAAGCAAGGGAATGTAAATCTGTTAATGATTTATTCAAGTGGCAATTGATTATAAAACCGATAGGACACGTGGCTGCTCTTTTATGCTACGCGTATATGAACCTCTTACTATGTAATATGTACATAAATATATAAATATTTGAGTTTGTAGTGAAAGTTCCCCACTACTACTCCTGTTGAAACGTTAATCCTCCGCCCCAATAAATACCTTTAGGATGTTTTAGCACAGTGTGTGCGCAAACGAACACACTTGTGTCAATTAGTGGTGGTAGCTCATTTCACATCAGTTTAGAGTAGGTCGTAAGATGAATTATGCTAACATTCGGTTCACTGTCGTGGATAATTAGCCCAAAGGTAAAGCAGGCAAATTAAACAAAAATATTCACGTGATGAAAGCAGAATGGTATTGTTTTCCTATTTGTCACCTAATCAGTTGATTGTGCGATGAATGTATGTAATCTAATCTGGGGATCCTTGCTATCTCCTATACTAATTTCAAATCGTAAGCTGAATTTATAATTTGGGAGTTTAAATATGATATGCATTTAGTATATTTTCCTTTTCCTCATTTTGATGTAAGATGTGATTCCTTGGCAAACATGCGTTTTGATAATGCTGAGAAAAGATTGATTACTTAATAGGGTGACGATATTATAAATTGAGCTAATTATAAACTACGCTTTTTTACACATTATTAGTTAGTACAATAAAACTTATTATAATGTGGTGTACTTTTGCCAATTCATATGACGTTTGCAACTTGACTGTCGGATTTGCATGCCATTGCCTGGCGACTAGCATTCTGCTGTAACAGTGTTCTAGTATCATTTGTTTCAACGTTATTTTTACGTTTCTGTCTGCGTATTATTTTATTACTAATCACAATCAGTTTGCATTTAGTGGTGTAGAGAGGTAAATGGGTCCGATAATTAGTTTACTGATAGGGATATGACTACACACATTTGTTTGCGTGGTGTACCAAAAGTCGAACTCAAGTGGCCATTTATTATTTTGTTGATTATCCATAAGTGTATATGCTTTACGTATCATTTGCAATGAGTAATAAACGATTTGTTTGCTACTTTGGACAAACATCAGTCGTTTACTCGATTTCAGCATAAAAGTAGCCTGTGAGGTTTTTGTTAGCTCAGTTTGCCGTTGGTTTTGGTTTGTTTAGCTGTTTTGAATCTGAGTGCGTATTTCCACGTTTTGGTGAAATTTCTGTAGTGGTTGTTAAAACGTTCATATAATGTTAGGCATTCATTACAGTCGCATTAGCAGAAACGACTACGGTGTTATTTGCAAATGACAATCTGCTGGAATAACCTCGCTCTGGCACTGTTGGCAGCATTCAGCTCTGAATTTTACAGTGAATTCTCGTTTGAGATGCGTGGATTAAGCCTATTATGTAAATTGGATTAAGATTACTATTTAACGTTCAATGTCTAACAATTGTATGTATATGGTTTCCTTAATTTTGAATTTTGCAGTCGAATCATGGCATGAACTGTGTAAAGGACTAAAGACTGTGTCGCATTTCGCGTATTTAAATGTAGTGTTTTCCTGGGTGGTTTGTCGTTCAATCAGAGTAATATTGCTGGAAACAATGGTTTCAAAGTCCGTATACCTAGTATATCTGGTATCCATCTTGCGCCATTTCCGCATTCTCCTGATTTTCCCGACTTCTTGTTTGGACGAGTTCGGGGAATTATTCGCTACGTAGTTTGAGATTATTCTATCTGTTTAACTTAACGTACACAAAGGGCGAGGCGCGAGAGCTCAAAGGGACTAATTTAGTGCAATTTCCCATTTTAATTAATTGATAATTAATTAGTTGTTCCTCGACAGTTGCTTTTACTGAAATTTCCTTTGGTGTGGGTAGGCGGGGCTGGTGGTTTGCTTGTACATAATTGTGCTACGTTTAATATGGAGAAATTAAGGAAACCACTGCATTGCCTACATCTTGTAAATTTTGCTGAGCCTAATGTATTTTCAAGTATGAGAACGAATTACTGCAAGTATAAGTATGCACATGCATCAAGTAAATTAATCTTTAAATTTGTGTGAAATGCAGCGTAGTATAAACCGCCATGAAATTGTTACTGTTATAAGTGTGATTGTAGATGTTACCTATAGCTGTAGAATTCTACCTTGTAAAACATACCGTATATATTTTTAGTGTATGGGCCTTTCTCTACCCTATTATATGGTAGAACGACGTATATCCTTTTCCTATAAATATGTCATGGAAGCGCCTAGGAGCCGGTCAAGTATATAATTTGAGGTATAAGTTCTCCGCAGGTAGTTCTTTCGCCGTTTTCACATTAGTAGTATATTGGTAGAGCCCGTATAAATAATGAAGGAAGAGTGCAAGCGTGTGGAATTGATGTTTCTAGGTCTTCTCTTTCTCTAGCAAATTCCCAACTTACAGAAAGAAGGCTACAGCGAGAACAACATTAATTTTATTGTATGAAAATACAAGTGTAGTTTACTAGTTAGTCGTTGTCTGTCGGTCGTTTTGCACATTCTACGAGTCTAGAACGTTGTTGGCGCAATGCAGAATTCAGAAGTAGAGTGCTTATATGGTGAGAAATGGCTGCGTAGCCGTACAAGTAATTCTATATCATAAGAACTAGACTTGAAGGGCTATATAAAGAGCAGGAAAGATCTAAAGGTAGAAATAGAGAGGGCTATATGGTGTTCGCATTATAAAGTGGCTTGCATTCTCTGTTGATATGCCGTGTTGTAGAATGCTAGGTTGTTGGTATTGTTGAAGTTTCTAGTTCCGGGTTGATTTTTAGGCCAGGCCAGGCAAACCATTTTGTGGTGGTCGATGTTACTTTTAGTTTGGGGGCTTTCGCCTTCACCATATTATAGAATAGCGCAACACCAGCTATTTTTTCATGATTTTGATTTTAGCGTTTTCGTCTTTTGGCTTTGAATTGGATTTTTGACCTGGTGGTGTTGTTGTTGTTAACTTGGCTGAAATTGGAATGCGTGGCTCGGCTTGGCATGAAAAGAAAGGAGACGGAGTTTTTATTTATTTTAATGCTTCGAGCGGACATCACCGCATGGTGTATATCTAGCCTAGCATTCAGTACTGTAGCATAAGATATATTCTGACAGCGTTGATATAAAATGTCGAAAGTTGATGGCGTACATACAGAAAAATGTAGAACACAGCAACCACATATAGTAGTTACTATTATATTATATATGTATCGTCTCACTCTTTTAGTCAAGAAAGCCAGGCTAGGCAGGCACTTTGGTTTTATTCAATTTATCTCACCAGCTTGTATTTATGGCCAAGTTGGATTGGAATGAGTTAAAGTTCCCCCTGTACTATATTGCATGCACACACTACATACGTATAGACGGGAAGCAGGCTTTTTCTCCCGTTCGATTTATTACTGCAGGTAAACTTAGTTGTTGTTCAGTGTGCCGAATAAGATAAGGTGCGAGGTGAGATTAGCACTACGATAGTCACTGCTACACGCTAACTGCACCTACATGGGTACTTTAGTACTTTTTCCATCGTTATATGAATGCTTTCACTGTACACTGTGATGTATGCTACAGCTTATATTATTATTATATTCTCTCCGTTAGAAACATGGATGAATTTATAGGATATTGTTGTTTTAATGGTACGATTTTGTTCGACTAGCAATCCTTAATTGGAATGTGTAGGCACCGTTAGATTGGGAAATGAAGTACTTTTTCTGCCAGTGTAGTCTATATGACATTGCAAACCATATTGCACCGTGTGATAAAGCATAATGAGCTGTAATTCATGAGCCCTAATTGAAAAAAGAAAATGGATAACTCATATTACATGGAGAGAGAGAGAGAGTAATGAGAATGGCTTGAATGTAAACGTCATGGCGTAGCAACGCTCAAGTTTAAATTTAGTGAGAGGTTATGGGTATTTTGGGGTCTGCGTCCTTATCTGGGTATTTTCGCGTTGTCCGGCGGCTGATTGGATTGTCTACATATTATATCGTTTGTAATAGTAGTGCAATATAATTATAGGAATATTAAACGAGGCTTGACAAGCAGCCGCTCTGTGTAGTTTTTACTACTACTACTACGATTTGTAAATATTGTGTTCAGCTTCATAATTACGTTTGCTTATACAAGGCATCCATAGTACTACGAACATTTAGATTAGCCCGTAGTATAAATTGATTAGGTGACCTTAGGTGCACTGGTTGTACTGTAAATGATATCTTTTCATGTCAAGTAGTAGCATTGGTAAATATTTTTCTCCTTGAAATGAAAAAGTCAATGGTGGACCATTATAATGGTGATATGATTACATTTGCATACTTTTACGTAGAACATTTTCAGTTAGGACAGTTCCTTTATTAATGTTCCTATAATATTGTTGATTTTCAGGTGACAAGTTTCGTTTGGTTTTGGCGACAACTCTGCGTGAGGATGGGTACGCGGAGAGCACCGAGTGGACTCCAATGGACGCTGCGGCAGGTGGTGTATCTCGGGCAAACGCCTACGACTACGTCATGTTCGGTAAAATCTATCGAATTGAAGGAGATGAAACGAGTGACAGTGTGGCTTCTCGCCTGTAAGTATTTTTTGCCAAAATATTCGTTCGTCTGCATAATTTACTATAAACTTAATAATAGCATAGCATTATTTGGCTATGGCTGTGTACCCCGTGTATTACTATTAGTACCAATTATAGTCAGTGTTCTATCTGTATGTATGTAATGTGCCTCTGTTGTATCTATCTTTTACTTTATTATTATTGTTAGTGAGTCATCACAGAAATAGGGATTGTTTTAAGTTTAACAGTCAAGAGACTTTTGCCAACATAAAGGGAAACGACAATAAAAAATATATTAATGGTGGAAGAAGCCCTCCTGATGAAATTATATTAAAAACAATGGAGTACTGAAATAGTGGCCGCGTTCGCACAGGTCTGTGGTAGTAAAATTTAAGCAAGTCTACTTCTGCCAAGAATTATAAGTTTGTAATAAGCTTTAATGTACAGCACGTAGCATACATATGATAGACTAGTGCTATATAGAGGATTTATATAAGAACAGTGTCGATATTTTCCACGGGAATTAACTAAAAGCGTATTGTTAGCTCTCTAACTGGATTACAAGGATAATTTTAAGACAATACGACTGTGAGGTAGGTAGGCAGGCATAGCTTTCCATTCGAATTGTGGTGAAATGAGTTGAAGCGAGTCAATTTTTCCTTGGCGATGCAATTTGCATGAGAAATTATTTGAAGTGGATGGGAGTTGTTATTTATGGTCTGCAGTGGTAAATAACGGATGAGAACCTCCTTGGATGTTTAGCCGTGGAATTTTATTCTCGTTGTTCTTTTCTCTGTGGTGTGGTGCTGCTGTTCTCTAGTGTGCAATAATAGGCAGGCCTGGCATGCCATGCCACTACATAATAGCATTAACCGAGCCACCACCTACTCTTCTCTGTAAAACTTATACGAATATAAAGTCAGGGCAGTAATCATAAATTTATGGAGACGTTAAACACACCAAAACGTATTCTTGGCTGGGAAAACGATGAGAATTTTTCTCCAACGTGACACTGCAATGCAAGTAAATATTGGGATTCCTTCAGTTCAGTCAGTTCCTTCCACTAATATAGAATTCAATGGCTGAGAGCCGTGCATTCTGCTACGTACATACTTAAATTCACTCCAAGTGGCAGAGCAGATGGTGAAATGCGAAAAAGGCAAAAGAAGATGGTCATATCCACATCGCTCCTCTCACTTTATAGTTGGAATTGTATATAGGTCTACATAAGTAGATTTTGCAAAAAACTAACTGCTAGTAGATACAGTGATGTTTCGATGCTGTAGGTACTTCAGTAGGTTTGCTTGTTCATGCACTCACTCTCTAATATTATTTCAGTTTCCTCTGGCTAAGGAAAGAATAGTAGCGAAAAGCGGCTAATGACAGATGTGTCTATTCTATAATAAGAGGGGCTTTAAAGGCAACTCTCCTATGAAGCAATGCTGCAATAATTAAAAGAGTATTACCGTTATAATTACATTCAGAGGATGTGGTTTTGTATTATGTGTTGTGTCGTCCGCAATGTGCGGACAGGACACCGTCACACTCACTAGTTATACAAGCTCATCCGCATTGCTACTTGTATATAGGATATATATATCTACTAAATATATAATGATTATTCTATATATATATCTGTATATAGTTTAGACGGTATTGTGTATATGTAGTACATTCAGCCCAGTTTGTGATGTCACGCTTTGTGGTGGGATGTAATGACATCCATCTATTAGTTTTCTATGTACCTACTTATGTATATATACGCTAAGCAGATGTGACATTCATATAGTTCGTTTAAATACGTGGATATGCGTTTATCTTGTAAATTGATGGGAGCTGTATAATAGGCATTAACTATATATATCAAAATGGACAAATATTTGTTGAAAGAATTCCTAATTATATTTACGCGTGTGCATAGAGAATGAATTTCGTCCATTTTTTAACCGTCATCAACTGTACTATTACATGACTGCGTCCATGTACAAATAGCTGATGAGACATTTTCAAATATAGGTAGTGTAATTTATATTCTATATTCAGACTATATAAGCGCAGTTTACATTTATCTGCAGTCTTTGCTAAGAAGGAGGTGTACAGACGTAGCATTCAACCTGATGTGCATTCGAGTAGGTGGAATACATGGTGTATTTTGGAGTGAAGTGGAGCTATGAGATATAGAAAATAGTGTGAGGTGGCTTGACACGTTGTACCGCGGAAGAGGATGTCGCAAAATCACTCTGCGAGTTTATTAGCATTCATTTAGAGTTTCTCTTATACTTACATCATATCGCTACTACCTATACACGTTTCTAACGTACTTGTTGTATGTACGTGTATAGCTAGCAAGTGTGACAATTGGTCACGTTGACGTGAACTGTGAAGCTCCACGTGTACCCTCACTCACATCACATACTACAAAATCTGACACAAATAGCCACGGCATGTCAAGAGATGTATTGCAATGCATCATATATGTATATATTTATAGTGTTAAGAAAAGGAAAATGTTCTGGCAGATATACGCATATACAAATGTATATAATTTGTGCACGTAGGGGAATAGTGATTGAAATCGACGACACCAACATGTAGGTACTTTGGTCTTGCACTGTTGGCTGCATTCAGGAGTGGAAAATTACCCGTTTGTAGCATCGTAGCATGAACTTCGAAGTTGAGAGCCGAACTTTATCATTGAGAGAATTTTTGACTTGATAGGGACACGTAGGCATAATCGTGTGGAGTGTTTCTTTTACCGATGAGGAAGTTAAATTTTGCACATCGTATGATTACCGAGAAATCATGAAGAATCTGGGTCGTGGCACTGAGTCAGGTGATGTTCGTGTACTTTGGTGTATGAATTTTCATATTGTTCCATTGTTCTCTGTGTAGTTAAATTTTATTAGGTAGTTAATAGATGAAAGTAATAAAATTGAAAATTTTCACTTCCTCGTTGACATTCCTGAAGGTACCTGAACACATGTATTTCGAGTTGAGCTCTAGTTTTGGCTGGTTTTGACCGGTTCGGGTCTTCAATTTGTATCGGGCATGGCAAAGTGGCGTGATTGATTTCCGCGAAATCTTCGTTGAAATGACATAAATGTGAGGTGGTGTGATGGTGGTGTGATGTGTATTTTTAGTTTTATTACCGATTTCCATTGTTTTCCACTGTTAAGTTCCGGGAGTGTTTCAAAGTTAATAGGGACACGTATGCAATTCTGTGTGTTTCTGTGAGCGTGGAGTGTCTCCGTGAGGGGTATATAAACGCTGACTTTCTGGCATTTGGGTATGAGTGGCTGGGAACCACTCTGAGTTCGCTACGTGTTGATAGATCGAGTGAACACAGCTGGTGGTATCTCAGTCACTTGTAACCCGTTGTTCTTCTCCAGTTTTGCCAAGCCGAAAAAGAAGCCTATTCAATATTCTCCAACTCTGCTAACTTAAATCGTCAATCAGTAGACTTCATCTACAAGTCTACTCATACTAGTTACATTTTTCGAAATTGTTTGGGTGATATTTCCCAGTCTTTTATTTTGTCTTCGAAACGTCCGATTCCCGTATTCCCCGCTGCAACCAGAGTCCAGTCAATCATTTTTCGCCAGCCCCGGATCGTAAGTACTCTCTGTTAGTATTTCAAAAATTTGACTTTGTCCCAATGTAATAACTCGCGTCTCTTTCTTTTTTAGAACTACGAGGGTTCCCTTTACTTTTGTTTTTCGTTAACTGATTGAATCGTTTTGCACTTTTATTATAGTCGGTTGCCTCTTGTTAAAAGTTTGGAGCTCTTTCGAGGGGCCCGGACAGAGAATCGAGGTTTGACATATCGATTCGAGAGGTCAGTTTATTTTTAGTGAAATTTTTCTCCATCAGTAAGGTTTGTCCCCAGACCAGAGTATGTACTTATCAAGTTTTAAGTTTAGGATTTTTTAAAAGAGGAAAAGCGTAGCAGTCGATTATTTGTACAATAATGGCGACTTCTAGGTTTTCTACAACTGTCTGTTTTCCAAATCTGTTTTAGTAAAAGATAAGTAGATCTCCCTGTCTTCATTTGGTAGTAGAATTTTTGGTTGCAGTTGGGAATGGGTGGATGGGATTGATTGACAATTTAGGAGATGTTTTAAGTAAGAGCTTTTTGTAGTGAGACTTGAGTGAGAGACTTCAGAGAGAGTGCCCAAACGGGGTAAACGAAGATTGATCGCTTTAACTGTGACGAGGAAGATTCTAGTGGGATAGCTGGCCTGACCTGAGCCCGTGACGAAGTCAACGCGATAAACAAGGCAAAAAGCAAAGGAAGCATATAAAATACCTTGATGTTCTCGTAATGGCATGGCTTGGCTAGTCCCATGTGACTTCAGATGAGTACCAGAGCTGTGTTTGCAGCGTTTTGATTTTGACTATCGTGTAAATGCATGGTCTGGTACGACATTTGGGGTTGGAAAATCTTCCCGTCATGTCACGAGAGATAAGAATTATTCAAATTCCACATGCAGCATCGACGCTACGCTAAAAATCAAACATTTAACAACTATAGAATCTGTATTACTATATTATCCTGTACAATAGCGTGGAAATATGAATTAAGAGCGAGAGAGAGAGGAGATAGATCTGTAGCACAAAGTATTCCTGGCAGAGAGAGAGACAGAGAGAGCAGGAGAAGGAAGTGAGTCATCGTGTAAGATACGATGGTCAAAGGTGAAGGTGAGAGAGGAATATCTGTCTAATGAAAAATTACCAGAGAGAAAACCTTGGGTGTTGCGAGTGGGTATCCCGTAGTCAGTCGCTCTGTAATTACTTATTACCTACTTGTAATACTGTCTTCTATAAGTTATATGAATATTATTGAATGATGATGATGATGCAATATCTCTCTACTACTATATAAAGGTGATTCTGTTGTGTGGCAGTGTTCTTATGTTCTATCATATGTTTGGTGCTAGTAGTAGTGTATGGGAAATGCAGCCTATTCTTTGTATGTATACACATAGAAATTACTTTTATTACATGTAAGTGTTACGTAACTTATCTGTAAACTATCTATTATAGCTTTAGTTATATCGTATAACTACTACTCTATAATATAAGTCTACTACTACATACAATATATCTGTAAGTTTTCACTGACTTGAACTGAACTGTACAACATATTGAATTGAATTGAATATGATGATATTTTGCCAATTTATTGAGGAAATAAAGAGGGGAGAGAGAAATGAAAATTCAGGACGAAATTCCAGAGAGGTTCATTTCATTCATTCCTTAACAATGTGTGCATCCAATCAAAATGTTTTTAATTTTACATTTCCCATGGGGTTTTATTTTTTTACCTGATCGTATGTTATAGTATACCTATGTATACACATGTCGTCGTCTTCTTCATAATTTTGCATTCTTAATAATGGCATAGCATTTTTGTTTAATATTTTTGCTGTACTAACAACAAAACATGTCTCCATCTCATTTGATTTATATGTGTACTCTATATGCATTATTTCTATAGGTGTTATATGAGTTATACGGAAAGTTGAGTTGAAACGATAATTGCCTGTGCTGTGCCATATAATACACCGCACACTTCATTGCAGACATAATATATTACACGTTGCAGTACAAGACCCTTGGCTCGTTATAAAGTCCTGCATGTACTCTCACAGTTCTTTTTGCTCCCTAGTCAGTCTTCGATAAAATTTAATTCACTACCTCGGCGACACAGTAAGGAGTCCTGCTCGTACATACATTTATTAACTAACAAGGAAGCGTGCATCTTGGAAAAGTGTGCAGGGAAAATTCTAGTGAACCCATGATGCCAATAAAGAAGCGGTAGTTGGCATTTATAGAACAATTTGAATGGACATCATTGTAGTCTCATACTAATACTAACGTCATAGAACTGCTGCATATTTAATAATATGTATGTTAAACCGAATTTAAATGCAGGAGAATTTCATATGTGCTTAATTTTGTCTTGCAGTAATAGAAGCAGTCCTTAGCAACATCAAAGAAACATTTCGCAAAGCACATTTGAACTTTACAGATATATATTTATATGTAGAGAGAAATAGTTAAAGCTCACAAAGTACAGCAATGCCAGAGAGAAGCTAATAATGAAAGGAAACCGTAGATGATTGGACTAAAAGTTGAAAGAGTAGGCTAGTATATCGCGCTAGAGCGGAAATTGAACGAGAAGATTTAGCCCGAGTGAGGGATACTTTCAACAGGATAAGTATCCATAGTAAGTATCAAAGATAATGACATAATAGGCCAATTATTACGCTCGTTTGAGCCGACTGGACTTTTCAAAGAAAGGTTTACAAGTACGTACTCGTAGGAAATGAAACGTTTAAAAATGTAGTGCTTCACTTGATTTCTCACAGTGAAGAGAGCAGTTGCGGCGAAAAAATACAAATGCACCATGTAGGGAGAATATACATTACGTAGGAATTGAGACTGTTTATTGTACACATAAATAAAAAGTAGATTGCGTTAAGTGAATTGTCTCAAAAACGAAGTACTTAAAATCAGACTTTGCAATAATAAGTGGGTAGGTAATGAAATGAAATTGCATTTTTGCAAAAATATGTGACGATGATAGTTGAGATTAAATGATAAGCATATAGACTGGCGAATAATGGCAATGACAAAACCGAGTACACGTCTTTTTGGCTCTCTCTCACTTCATCACAGGACAAATGGCAATACGTGTGACTTCTTTTCATCCAAAATACATGTCATATCCATTGCATATGTTTTTACTGTGGTGGTTCCAGAGAAAAATGGCGAGCAGTTAGGTAGTTGTTCTGTTCTCTGTGTGTGTCTCTCTGATTATTGCGAAAATGTTTTAAGCACATTTATTATGGAGAGTGGTGCTGAATGTGTTTTTGTAGCCTAAAAGTACCACGGAGAGAGCATGACATAAGCATATTCTCCTACTACCAGCACAGTAATGAAATTAACAAGTGATGAGATGGGCTAAAAAGGATGACTGTGTATGGCAATGGCAATTCTTTAGTTTGGTCTGAGAGTGATCTGAGCTGGCCTTGACGTAGGAGAGAGAGAACGAAACCTTGTGCCAAGTGTTTTTATTTTATATTTTACGTAATTATCATGGCATTGTAATATCATCATACATTTGATTCAATACTCATGGACTGGGCTGGACTGTACTTGGACTGCTTTGTTGTACGTGCATATATAAGTATAGTACATATACACTGTGTGTACGTAGGTAGTCTCTATCTCTACTCTGCTACTACTATATAGTCTCTGTATCTGTCTGTTTGTGAGCTGTGATGTGATGAGAGCGTTAACGTGGTGGACCCGTGGACGTCTTGGTTGGCCGTGTGCGATTCTCCTCCGCTCTACCCAATTCTTCTTCATCTCTGTCTGTATGTATTTATGAATGTACCTGTATTGTGTTCTCTCTTGCACTATAATGTAGTCTATACACGTTATATAATACCATTGTGTTCTATTGTACTAGTAGGCTAGGTAAGTGATGTTATTATTACACACTATATATTTTCTGAACTATGTAGTCCTACATCCAAAACGTATTGGGAATATGTATGGTGTGGCCATTTAGGATATACTGGTTTTGTTGAAGCGGCCTACACTTACACATAAGAGATCTTTTTGCATGTGTAGCATTTTATTATGCAGCAATATTCTTCGTATGTGCAAATTCTGCATCTTCACACTATATACAACACAATACATAATAATATGAGAGAGAGAGAGAGTCTCAGTCAATCGTCTCGGTTGACTTTGAGATTGACTTCGTCTCGTTTCGCTTGGTTCTCTGGCTCGATTTGCTCGAATGAGTGGCTCTCGTACAAACGGTGACGACCCCGACGAAACCAAGGAGACTCTTCTTACTTGACTACAGGAGAGCGCAAAGAAAAGAAATTGAAAGAAAGGAGCGACGAGCCCAACTCACTCATTCTCCCGCCAGCAGCCATAGTCCGGCCATTGTTCGCTCTCGCCAATCTTTTCCGATGTGAGTGACTGGGGAGGAAAAAGAATATTTTTATATAACACATACATTGCTGCATTAAAAAAGAACATGGTCGTTTCATGTGATGTATTTGCTTGTGTGTTGTGTACATCCTCCTACTACAGATAGTACTCCAAGTATATGCTATATTATGTACTTATTAATGATACTACGAGTGCACAACACTCTCCTCCAAGGATAAGCAGAAAAATTATCACATCAGCGTTTGCTACTTTACGTAATAAGTCTTTTCGGGTATGGGAAAAAAGACTGCTAAGCAACTTTATATTTAAGTGTGTAGGTTATGTATATATATGTCCTCAAGAAGAAGTTTCACAAAGCTGTCGCTGGTTTTTTGGAACTTACATGGTGGCTGAGAGGTGGCTGGCTATTATATATCTCCTCTGTAAATAAATGGAACAAGGGAGTTCGCGCTAATGCGGAGAGCGTATCCCACGGATTAGCACTCACACACAACAATACGTACTTGTCTACTGCTCCCATCTTGTTGATAGGACGATGATATTATTACTCCATATAAATGACGAAAGAGACGTAATGGCCGCTAATCTTCTTTTCCCTCCAGTTTACTTTTTCAAGTCTTTGTTCACTTTTGTGCAAGAATAATTTCCTACGATTGAATTGAGCATGGTATTTATAAGACAGTGCAATTCTGTAGCCAGGCGCCTGTTACGTGTAAATGTATGTGCTTGTGGATAATTGCATGTATATTTACGTGCAATAAGGTAGTTTATTTTCTAAAAAGTACTTTAGTCAAGGCATCTCTTCAGTAATCGTGTCCGTAGTGCACACAGCATTCATTTGTAAGTCCGCCATTGACTCACAGAGAGAGAGAGAGAGAGATGGGGAACCAGATAATCGAAAGGATTGCATTAAGAGATAGTCGTACCTTGACTTTGACTTTGACTCACCTTGGCTTGCTTTGCCACATAACTCTCTCGTTGTGTGTATAGAGCTACATTATTATATAGCAGCAGTCCAAATGGTCTCTTTACACAGGCAAAGAGCGAACGTGCTGGTAATAAGGTGCACCATTTACACGGAGGAAATGTACAGTATTATGTAGCAAGCAACGAGCCACAATATAATTGACTTTGTGTGAAATTTTGTACATTGTTGCAAGGATTATTTAGCAACAGCACAGAAAAGAGTAGCAACTCTGGAAAATAAGGTGCATTGCCTTTTCGTTATGATGTACTATTTTTACATGGAGGATGGTTGGCCAATCCATAGCCACGTAGAAATTAAACTCGTGAAATATGAGAATGTAAGTTGAACAAGTGAAGTGGGGTGGTATGTTCAAGAAACTTAATTTAACATGACGTGTCTGTATTATTACGATAGGGCTTATTCCGTTGGAAATGGGTAGGCCTTATTTTAGCTACAAGTCGAGATTGCAATTTATCATGTATAAAATCAATTAAAAATCAAAATCATGTAGTGCAATTATTAACCGTGGTTCAGCCAGGTTGGAAATACAGATTTTTTGCCAGGAATTGGAACGAACAGCAAAAATTAGCATTCTCATAAAATGTGCTGCCTAATAGTAATGATGATAGTAGTGGAAAAAATTGGAGAAGATTGGAGATTGTTGAATTTACACCAAATATGTATTAGTGGTAATTGTGAGAAAAGTTGCGAGTTAATACGTAACTTAATGAAATAGTAGTTTTAGTAAGAGTGAATGAAATTAGTTGTTTTGTTTCGCTTAGATTTTTTTTGCGGCCCTAGAATGTGTATTAATTATTTTCGTATTTTTTCCGCACTCGCTCTAGAAAAATGGCTCTAGTTATTAATTACAGCTACCATAAGTCCAGTAAATGAAACAGCCGTATTGGCCTGGCTTGACGTGGAATGTTGCAAACCTGTCAGGTGGAGAGTTGTGGGAAGGAAAAATGTGAACTGCGAGCAAGAGCTTTCTAATAGGATCACTACAATTTCTACCACACACATACACAAAGACTCCAATTCCTATTACACATAGTTTTAGCTACCTAAATTGTTAGTTCTCTGAAGTTGTTTCCAAAAGCGGTCCTTTTACTCTACCTCTGTGTCTCAGTAAAATGTTGGCAATTAAATCGCGAACTTTTCATGAAAGAATGGAAACGGTGATACTGCGTACAAGAAGCTCACCGTTTAGGTACATGATTACATGATGTCAGTCGGCAGCCTCCCTTTCTCCATCTACTCTACCATATAATCCCCGACATACGTATTTTCAGGTTACACAGATCTAAAGCAGCAAAAGTATTTGTCGCAATAAGAGAGCATGGAAAAAGAATTGGTATCTGTACAATGTACAGAGAGTACGAGCAAAGTTATTTCCTCTGACTTTTCCCTTTTGACATGACTCAACTTGACTTTTGGCTTCACATCTAGTCAACTCAACGAGAATCAGATCACATCCACACCGCATAATATCGTCGCTGCTTCGGTTGACTGGGGAATAAATCCTCTTCCCGTATCAAGCAGGCAGAATAAGTAGCGCAATGAGAATTCGCTTCTCTCTCACTCTCTTTCAGCTATGTATGTATGTATGTGCTATATATCTTCGGTTGCGAATAGCAGTTGACAGTATGTACACTGTGTGCAGTATATTTATGCTTCCTATGCTACACAACCCACACACACACACACAATACTAGTTACTGCATTTAAAGCTTGGCTGAGGAGAAACTAAAGGGAATTGGGTTTGTTTTCGGCGAAAGGAAATATCAGATCCCACTTTTGGGTCCGGTCTTGACTCGACTTTAACTTAACGTTACTTACAGCGCATCGCATTACATTAGGTTTCAGCTGGCCTGGAAGAGAATGGTGTAATGGCTCAAGTACAAGCTTGACAAAACCGATATATGTACATACCTTCCTCCACTAGCCACGTACTTACTTACTGGTATATACATACACTGTAGCAGGCATATGGTAGTAAAGTAGTAGAAATATAGACTACCATATATATTAAGTAGTAGCGGGTATGAGCATTGACTAAAGTGGAGAATGTTTGGAATCGTCCTCGTAGTCTTTTCTCGTGTCCTACAGTCTGTTTTCAGTTCCACTCGTTGTAGCACCAAATATGTACACACCACAACACTATTTAAGGTGGAGAGAAGCAGAGAGAGCGAGTCAGTATTTGTCTGCTGGTCGTGGAGATTGAGAGCTGAGCACTGCGAAAAGATGCTGATGCTGGGACTTATGCCACTCTGCCTGCATTGCAGATATCTTAAAGGATGTATGTTACTTATGTGAGTGTTGGGTGGTCGGGTCTCGTCTTGCCTACACAGTTCCGCTATATATACATAGTATTACGTATATTGAGTGTGTCTATATTACCTATTACATAGCATGGGGCCTTTATACGGCTGTGCCCAATATAAACGAACGTCGTCCTATGCCCAACTAGTAACTACTATACTTTTACAACAATGCATAGACTGCTCTCTGTTCTTTTCCCTCATGCAATGTATATGTAGTAGTGGGTCACACTGATACAGCAAAAACCAAGTAGTTGGAAAGCGGATAAGATGAGACGCGGAGATAACAATGCATAGACTGTTCTCTGTTCTTTTCCCTCATGCAATGTATATGTAGTAGTGGGTCACACTGATACAGCAAAAACCAAGTAGTTGGAAAGCGGATAAGATGAGACGCGGAGAGGCTCCTCTCGGGTATCCTCTGATTCTCCTCTGCTACTTTCACTATTACACATTTCCCACCACCAACCACCAGGAACAGCAAGCAAGATCAGATTCTTTTTTAAGTGAGAGACAGAGTAGCGAAAAAGGAAACAGAAGACGCTCGGCGGCGAATGCTCAAAAATACATGCATCCAAGATGAGAGTACTGTATTGTAAGTATGGGTCATGCCTACAACACGGTACCATGGTCACAGTCACACACACCGTGTGACTGTGTATTAGTGTGAAGGAGGCTGCAAAAGAGTATTTTGCAAGTGGAAAGGTGAAAAGAGTGGTTGGAAAAGAGGAAGAAACAATAATGGGGTAAATGCTACGTCAGATCGAAGTAAGCCAAGTAAGTCAAGTCAACAGAGGATTGAATTGAGGATTCTAGACAAGAGAATTGGATGCGACTAGATTCTCAATTTCAATTTCGTTGTGCTAGCTACTACTGCGTATTCACATGTAGTGGTGTGGCCTGGCCTGGTGGTGGCAGTAGCGGCGGAGAAAGGTGAAGTGGTGAAAGCATTGTATTGTGGTGAGAGTGTTAGTAGTACTATAAAGCTGCACCACCACCGGTAGCTATAGATTGAAGCCCGTAGTACATATTTATGTAATATGCATGTAATGTCATTGGAAGAAAGATATAATATGAATAGGTTAGAGATGGTCCTCTGCATTACATTAAGCCATCGTATAGTTTATATATTATACATTCCGGGAGCTGTTTCAGTGTATCTAGTGTATATTTTGAGAGAGAGAGAGAGAGGAACACTCGATGAATTTGTATTTGGACTTGACTGGCTGTTCGTGCTCAATTGAGCTTCACAAGTAGTCTTCGTCTTTTTCCTCCGTTTCCGTCTTAATTTCAAGGTGTGGAATTGTATTACAAAGCAAGACAGCGCCCGACTCCAAATTTTATCTATGGCCCACACAAAAGGACACCGTGAATGTATGTATACATATACATTCACGTAGTGGTAGTGGGTTCAGCAGAGCACACACACAGGTATCATTTGCAGGCCATTTGTATTTCCAACGCGTTATTTGTAATTTGTAGTTTATGGTTCACATTTGGTGGTATAGAGTACATGGGATTCCTTTAGTTTTCAAAAGGTGAAACATGGTTTGGCTTTTGTAGTTTCGGTTTTTTGGTTTACGGTCAGAATTTGAATGAGCTCCTCTAACGTATTTAGCAGAAGAGATGGTTGGGCTTTGAGGATGTTTGATAGCGTGTGGATAGTGCACCTTCAGTTAAGATGGCAAAGGTTAAGGTGCTGCCACATTCTCTTTCCACAGTGGCTTGTTGTAGAAAGTGCACGGGCGGATTAAGTAATTGTATTACAACTTTAGTTGGCATTTAGTTTGGTTGGCTGTACGTTGCTGCTACGTTCTTATTTACACTCTGGTTCAGGTTTAATTTATTAATTGGTTACCGGCATTGTGGTCAAAGTGAGCTGAACAGAACGGGTTGATTAAACCCAGAGCAGGCCAATGTATGTTTACATAGTAAAGGAAAAGGCTGTGTATATTGTGACGTGGAACGATTGGTGTGCACTATTTAATGTGCGTGAACCCATAAAATTCTACCACCACCACCAAGTATACTTACTCTCGTTAGGTACCCATCTTACTACAAGGCAGGACGGACGGAACTTATTATGTAAACGCATTGTATTGGACTGGAATTTGCAGATAAGGCTAAAAGTGGTGGGTGGGATGCTGTGAGTACGTTCTACTTTAGCTACCGACTGAACCCAATAATAATAAATCCTTCGTTCTATACTTAGGCATATATAGGGATAATGCTGTTATAGTCATGGAATGAATGGATGAAAATAGACGATCTCATTATAGTTTATGATGGTTCATATTTTTTCAATGTGCTTATCATATTTCTGCCTTGGTAGTCTAATTTCGTTTAAAGATCGAATTGCTAATGAAATTCAATATGCATTTGCATAAAGTAAGTATGCTACATTGCAATGTTTCCAATTACAAATTGGTATTAATGTTGGTTCTGTTGGTAGTGCATGAATAATTACTTCTACTTGCATGCAGTATTCGTGAATCAAGTTGATATATGCATATAATAATAAAATAAGCATATTATGTTGATATTTTAGTTCGTATTATTAAATCGCACTAGTTAAATATGTTACGATTTTGTGGTTGCGTAATACACAAGATGGGAGAGTGACAGCGTCATGACACGTGGCACAATATATAATTTGTATTGTGTACGTGTGTGTATGTAAAGTGTACTTTTAGGATTTGAGTCTTTGCTGTTCTTTTGATGCTTTGATAATTTCTCTGTAAAATTGCAAACGAATCCCATGTGATCCACTTAGAGACATAATGCCATAAAGAGTAGATATAAAAGAATAGGGAGGCAATGCAAACGACATGCAGTAAAACGCTGTCTTTTTGTATCCGAACCTTAGTGACGACGCAGAAGCCAGTGTGTACTACTACTACATATACTAAAAAAGACGTAGTAAAGTATAATGCAGCACTTGCAGATATTATTTTTGCAGATTCATTTTTATTGTCACATTCATAGTTTAACCGTAGGTAAAAAGAGGTTGTCGCGATTCTTTCTCCCAATATATGTATGTAGTAACGTACATGGGTGAATAGTAAGTGAAATGCAAAGGAAAAAGCCCTGATGTTCTCTCAACTGTTTAAGTCAATGTATAATGCAAAGTAATGTTGAAGGTCTTTTTCCGAGAGACTTTTAGTTAAGGTGCCGGCACAGCACAGTGTACTGTACTGAATGCAATACCGAAAATAGAATAAAATGTATGGGATAAAGACCGTTATCTTGAGTAGCGAGTGCAGAATTTACTAGCTTATAAATTCAGTGCCTATATACAGTTGGCAATGGTGCTGTCTATGGTATACGTGTAGGGAGAGTGTGTTAAATTGTCTATTCCACTCTATTCTATTCAGTTAAATTGTTGGGGAGTGTGCTTTAAAGTCTCGAATAAATCAAATGACTTTGTGACACATTGGAAGGAACAAAAGAGGCTACTTGAGTTGATTTGACTTTATATGTACGCAGAGTGGGGAGCCAGAGAGACTATTTACTGTATGTAGTTGAGAATGTGTTGCGACACACAGACATCGCTTTTCTCTCCTGAGCTCTGCTCGTCGACGTGTACTGTATTGTATTGTACAGGTCCAGTCAAGGTACCACTGCAGAGTGTATAGGTAGGTTCTTATAGGAAATATGTACACCTCCGTATTAAAAAGTTGAGAATTACCACAGTTATGTGTACACTGTACAATGGTAACATGTAGGGCAGTAAATATATAGGGAGGAGGTTGTATATAATACTAATAGGATTATTTATATGGCAGTCATGAAATTGCCTTCGTTTGTGTTTGCACGTTGAGTGGAGTGCCATTTGTTTTTGATGCTTCTTTCTCTGTCTCTCTCTTGGCCTGTTTGTTTTGTCGAAGGTTTGCATTGTGTTGTATTTTATTTATTTGTTTTCCTTTGTAGCCACATTAATTTGGCATTAGGTAGAGCAGAGAGTATTGGAAGGTATTCTCTCTCACTCTCACTCTGATTTTAGTCCTTGTTATAAATAATTTACTTTACCTGTGCTATTTTAGTTCGTAATTTATTTGCAGTAATTACGTTTCAGTCGTAGAAGCAACTATCTCCTGCAAACTTAAATGTACCAGCAGCGTTGCTGCAGAATCGACTGCTCCTACGAATATGTACACGTGTATGTATGTCTCTAGTTAGTATGTAAAAGCATTTATTGCTGCAGTATTAGTAGTAGTGCACAAATACTCGTCTCATTGTGAGTTACACACAGTAAATAATTAGTAATTGGGACGTTCGGTTCTGCTGCACACAAAGAAATGATTGTGTTGGCTTGTTGTGTAGTGGTAAGTAGGTAGGTAGCGTGCATTAATTCTCTGTAGATTCGAATACAGTAGAGTAATGTGCTCTGCTTCCAGCCATTGCATTGCTACCATAGTATGTTCAACTATTCATTCTGTATAGATTGCGATGGCGTTTCCACGGACTTAGCATTAGAAGTCTCTTTGCCTGTACAATGAGTCAGCATAAAAGGGCAAATGTTCAATTCAACTTACAATGTTAGTACAACTATTCATTCTGTATAGATTGCGATGGCGTTTCCACGGACTTAGCATTAGAAGTCTCTTTGCCTGTACAATGAGTCAGCATAAAAGGGCAAATGTTCAATTCAACTTACAATGAAGAACTAATACGACGAGAGCTAAAGAAAAGTAAACGAATTGGGCTAAAATAAAGACTTGTGTGAGTGAGGGAGCGAGCGGAGGCAATGGCGTAGCCAGCTACTTATTCATTTGTCACGAAGAAAGAAGAAAATGTTAGCTTAAGAGAATTGTGAAGCGACTTGGAGAGCAGCGAACTATTTACAAAAAGACAAATAGGTAATGCCTTTGTTTCGCTCACTCGTCTCGTGTACTGCACTGTGTATCAGTGCTACAGTTCCATTTCGTAGTTCTTCTACTTGCGTTGCGTTGGAGTGAATTGACTGTGAAGTGAGCGGATGTGAGCGCTCTCATAATTCGGCAATGTTTTGTCGCTTCTGTCCAATCTTCTGCCAATCCCACTGCATAGTGTAGCAGGAGTCTAGTCATCTGCAATGGAATTGAGTGGTTGCAATACGTAGCATTATGTATATAGTCCCTTTCAAGTGGAATCCTATATTTGTCAACAGAGTAGAAAATCTCTATACAGTCCTAATAGCCCCTCCAATGCTGCCGGGCATTAATCTATCTTATCGAGTAGGTACTTGAAGGTGTTCTGAAAGTAGTTGGTAAACACCACTGGTACATAGCACTAAATAGGTTACTGTATACAATTGTAAGAGCCAATTTTGGTTGGATATATAGGTGCACTTCTGTTGAGTTGTTGTGTAATCAGTACACGGTTAACTGCCGAAGGTAAGGAAGCGAATATAAAGAAAAATAGGACAAACAGTTACTAAGGACGTTGGATATTGCTAATAAAGCTGGTAGCTTGTAGTTCATACGTGTTTTGGCCATGGGCAGATGTTTAACTCTGTTTCATAGACTAGAAACTGGTAAAGATAGGGATTGTTTTGTTGTGATTGAAAGGAGGAGAGCGAGAAGAGGAAGGGAGGAATGCTTTAATATATTAAGTGATACTACCCGTGCCAAAAATGGTTGACACGTGTTCGCGCGTATCTTTCACACCTTTTGACTAAATGGATGTATGTATATGTACAGCCAGCACCATTTTCAGCGTTTAAGTACTTTCGTTGTTACTTAAAAAGCAACTACTAGTATTGTGAGATGTAAGTGGTGGTAGCAGCAAAAAGGGCATTTATTGTTGTTTGTGGTGTGGATTGATATGGAAAGCTGTGCTGGCATTAAGCTAAAGAATGACATGACAGAATCTGTCCATACTTTGTAGCAGCACAAATAGGATGGATTAAGTGGCATTATTGAAGTTAAATCGTTTGTGGAGAGACACAGACTATTTTCCACCCTTCTCCACTACTTCTACATACTAAAAGTGTATGACAAAGAAGTGAGACAGAAGGGCATTGTAATTCGTATCTTGGCCCAAGTTACTCTAGTAATCTATAATTTTGCATGACTAGATTAATTTGCTACGGTATGGTACACATTTGGGGAGTGCGGGTGAGAGAGAGACTTGTGAAGTTTGGATTTCATGATGAGAGTGGATGATATGACAAGAGCACAGTTGACTGGCTACATTTGTATAGCACGCTCTACTAATCGCACAATTAGCTCACAGTGTGTGAGTGCTGGTAGTAGTACATACATAGTATCTTATAATTACTCTCGAGTGCACTCTTGTTTTTAAAGCGCATAGCTCAGGAGATTTTTTGTGGGCCGACAAAAATCGAAAAGAAAAGTGTAGTTTGGCGCATTTTTTAGTAGCATTGCGTAAAAATGTTGACGCACGCATCTGTTGGATATTTTACAGCAGTAGGGATGCTGTAAAAGGAGGATGGGGAGTAGTAGTAGCTATGTACAATAAATGAAATGACTGTGTGCGGAAATAATGTTAGTTGAAAAATTAGGATGCTGCATATGCGGGACAAAAAAAAAGAAGTCTTAATGAAGTAAATAATATATGAGCTAAACTGACTGAGTGTAGATTTGCAGTGCAATTCCACTTTAGGCTCCAGTTACATACGGAGAATTGGATAAGAAGAGAAATTAAAAAGCGAGTGGGAAATGAATGGATTAGAGAAATACGACGAACACGACAATGACGAAGAGCGAAGGAGAGGGCGAAGGAGAAAGAGAGGAGGACGCGGAGAAAAGTTTTGCTGCTCGCTGCAAAATATGTGCTATATTCCCTTGGGGAAACTTTTGTTCCACTTTGTGTCTTTTGGATGATTTCCGTAAAGCCAAATGGAATATATAGGGAAATTCGTTGAGCTGAATGAGTGAGAGACGGGAATTGAACACAGTTGTAGGCATCGGAGAGAGAGAGAGAGACTTGGAGTATGAGTAGGAATCGTCTTGAATTTATTTTCGTGCATTTTGTTCACTGCCGTGCTCGCTCGCTTTGGTTTTCTTTGGCTACAGTATAGTCGTGGCATGGAAAGTTGTCTTGAATGGAAATAAAGACAGGGACTGATTGACAGTAATTAAAAAATTATTGCGAAAGTTCAGCTCGAGCTGGCATATATTTCCTAGGCTAACAGTTGAGTATTCAAACTTGAGTCTCTTAAATAAACGAACTTATTTTGTCTGCATGCTGCATCGTGAGTCTGTGTATACGATTTATTTTTAGAATTTCAAATGGAGAAAAGACTTGCAAACTGCCACTGTCTTATGAAGAGTCGAGTCACTCAATTAGCTTTCCTATTGATAAATAGCGTTCTCATTTATGTATCTTAATTTGTGTCTTCGGCTTTTCAAATTCTATTAATTATGCGAGTGGCATGGTAAGGTGTACGATTTTCACAAGAAATCTGAATATTCTGAAAGTGCTTTGAGAAATTTTACCGATTCACTTTGTGAAGAAATTGTTGCTGCATGAATTTATATTGAAAAGAATTAATTGTGTGGAATGTGAACAAGGAACGTTTAAGGATTTCAATATTCAAACCTGTTTACCTCTCAACACACGACTAATGAAATTCTGCTCGTTGATGCTTTATTAGTTGATTCCAGATAATGTTAGTTTTCCTATAGGAGCGTATTTGTACCCCAAAAATATACTCATAAATTTAGACTCTCCCTATTTACTTGACTAATCTGCTGAATTAATCTATTCCAATAAACTATAAAGTGGCAAGTATACTTGTAATCATCATTTAAAAGTACAAAACACATATTTATTAGGAATTTTATGAGAGAAAAGTTTCAAGGCAGAGGATTCTGTGCTCAATGAAGGATTTATTGCTACCGCCCAATGGTAAATTGATGAAAATATCACCCAGCTTACAGAATAGAATTCGGTAGTGGGTAGGGTCGTCATTCTTAGCTCGTAATTCCATTGTTAGATAGTCATTGCATTGTTTCGGAGCGATGAAGTAGTCGTGTGTGGCTTCGTCAAAGGCGGCTCATGCCAAAAGAAATTCCTTTGTTTTTATCGGCACAGATAGTGTGTTAACTTTGTAATGCCTATAACCGATATTACATTTATAGTGAATCATGTATACCTACCTACGTCCTTTATCAATTATGCATGGTGTTTTGTTTGCGAACATGGACGTGTTGGCTCTGGGATGTCGATGAACACAATTTTGCTGAGCTTCCTCTGTGCACACTAAAAGTTCATACTGGCACATCGATGCGGATTTATTGCACTGTAAATGTATTCAAGTCGAACCATTGAGTCATCTCTATATTTATTTATGTAGCTCGTTTTATGTGAATAGCCGTCACAAAACTCTTATACAAATATGAGCATAACAGATATGTTTATTTAGCGGAATAAATTTAGAATTAACCCACAGAATAAAATTGGCATGACTTAAAAGGATGTATTACGAATCAGAAAAAATTTCTTATGGTAGAGAAATTATGGTTATAAACTCAACTATATATTTAATATGAGGGAGTTATAGTCCCTTACATGTAGTTATGATTTGCAGTGACTGCAATGCAGTCTCCACATAATGATAATTCACATATAAATATATTCGTAGTAGTACGTTTTACAATTGAATTATTATATATTGCTGAATTAATCGCCATGAATATAATTAACATGACAAGCAGCAAGTAGTTAAGAGGAGAGTTGTTTCGCATATTGACTTGCGAATTGTTTCACCTGCTGACACGACGGAGACGGGCTTGTGCTTAGCCAGCCTTTATTCATTGTGTATGCGTGGTGTGATGCGATTGAAATACTAATTCACTCCTGGCTAAATGTAAATGATTGTTGACGTGGACTGGAACAGGATTAGCCGGGGTGGTATGGAATACCAACAAAGGTGATGGAGGATGTAATCAGGATGAAAAATTGCTTTTGCTTCGTTTAGGTGAAATACTTACTTGAGAGGGAGAAGTGTGTATTGAGCATACCTACTTATTGTCTGTTCACTACTGGGATTATATTGTAGGTGAAGCTGTCATGCAATTAATATTATTCTACTTAAGTTGGCTGTGGGCCGAGAGTCAAGAAATTAATTAAGACGAGCTATTGTACAACTTCTTCTTCTATTTTGTAAATAAAATCTTGAAATTCTACAATTATTTATGAATGGAGAATCAGATGTTACTGATTCATGACGCGTTTTCTTGGAAACTCTTAAATATTATGTATGACTATGACTATAAGATAGCATTTTTGTATAGATGGAACAATTGAGTTTAGTGTGTAGCGAAGAATGACTTGGTCTCCTCGGAACTGTTTCTTTGATTTCCACTTTCCACATGTGTTTCATGTGTCATAGAGGAATGATGACGACGACGCAGGGATTCAGCACTTTCTTATGACAATTGCTACACTTTGTATTTATATTGGCACAATGTTATATAAGCTTCTTATAGGGAATGTGCTACGCAGCACTAACTGCTACTACTGGGTGAAGGGGTAAATATTCTTCGGAAAGAATTATCTGTATGCTTGGAATTGCTGCTGCTGCTGTCAAATGTAAAGAGACTGCGGCAAGATCGAGCAAGTGTTGTCTTTCATCTGTTATTTATGTGTCGGAATAGCAAAACAAGCTGTCTATAAATAAATTCAGAGGAGAGAAAGACAGAGGAAACAGTTCTGTCATCTCTTTTGGTGAGGCATTTTGCCGTTTTTGTGGCTGCAAAAGGTTGCAAATTTATTGTATTGTCATCATCATCCGCGGACACTCATCCTGTAGTTAGTGCTAGTGACAGGCGACAAACCAACGAATGATACATCTCTCTCTCTCTCTCTCTCTCTCTCTCTGCAGTGGTGGTAGCAGTGATATTATAATAAATGTAGTTTATTGTTTAAAAGTATGTGTATATATATGCACACTACAATATGTAGTAGCAGTTGATGCATTTGTTTGCTATAGAATAAGGATGAGTATAACCTCCTCATATGTGTTGTGCAGAATGGAATTGCAATTCATGGCTAAAAGTAAAAAATGTCTTTCGTATGTCATGCAAAGCAATCGTAAGTATTTTTAATGGGAATCTCATCCTGTNATTATTTATGGTTGCTGTGAGTAAGCTATTAGCTTAGGTTGTCTCTTCTCTATATCTATGTGTATTTGTAAGGAAAACAGGATGAATTACCTTGACTGTTACTCAACGCCGTCAGTTCAGATACTACTCTATCACAAATATTCTCGTCATCTCTCCCATTTATTCAAATACATGAGTGATGTGCAGGGAAAACGGCGTACGTGCAAATTCCAACAAGTAGGCATTTTGTACTGTACGTACACTTTACTGTAGTTACGTTATTACGTTGTCTGAAAATATTTACTGAAATTAGTACTCTCTCTATAGAGTCGAATTTCAGTTTTACCTGTGTAAGAGGAAGAAGGAAAAAAGTACGAAAAGTTTTGTTCTGATGTCATGTCAATTACTTGTGTATAGAAACCTTATAAGCATTTATTTTAATAGTATTTACTGGTATGTTATTTAATATGGTAATGCATAATATATTCACACGTTTGTTGTTTCCATTTTGTGTGCTATAAAATATTCTTCAGCTCACAGCTGAGAGTATTTATTTATTATAGGATGGAGTACGGTACAGGTCCTTATATTTTATTGGCTGTGTATTAACAAATGTTTTTTGCTGGTAACTTAATTGATCATGTGATGACGATTTCATGGACGCAACGCTTTTGTTAACTTGGCTGACGTGGTCGAAGTGGATTCTATTATGACACAGCGTGTTGTGTTCTGTGGAGTAAACTAAATATATGACTTTATTAACTCTGTGTGTTCGTGTACAAAGAAGATGTATTTAATGCATTATCTAGTGTGCAGTATTCCTTTTTTAGCAAACAGACACATGGAATGATAGAAGGTAGAAAGCTTCTGCTTATGGTATGTATACGTATAATAGAGAGAGAGAGAGTATCATCGTTTCAATTTTTATGCTTTGTGTAGCCTCGAGTGTGTTAGTTTCATTTCTGTATGTGTGCTCTCTCAAAATAATGACGCTTAGCACGTAAATATTTTGCTTTCGTTGTTGTTGTGATCCAACGAATGTGCAAAGCAAAGTGTTTGATGAGTCATCAGCAGCGTACACAGGAGATAGATACTAAAAGAGCGTATGTGTGAGATATGATGGGAGTTTCGCACTAATTATGAGTATCTACACTTGCAGCAAAATTTTACATGGTAGATAAATATCTGCGATCGCTATAAACGTTGTCTACAACCCACAAGCCATTTGTACACGTGGAGTCGGGGAAAATGTGACTTGTGACTTATGGTATTCATCAGAAGCAGCTACAGCAAACAATTCAAGCGTTATTTAGATTGTTTTACGTGAAATTTTGCACTTATGTCATTAGGCAGACACTAGCGAGCACTAAGCATAAATATATTTTAATTCGTAATTCTGTACAGATCTTTGTATGTATGATTGAGTTGTAGAGAGGAAACACTCCACAGGGAAAGATACTAGTAAGTTGTTGATAATAATTCGTGGAAACTGTTAATTAGAAGTTACAATGTGGAGCAAAGTGAAAATTATTTACTGCATGCATAACATAATTTAGTATACTTAGTATGTAGTTCGTGGGTGGGATTTCGAGAATTTACCGTTAAGCGCCCTTGCCTATCACCAATTGCAGGTAGGTATAATAGGTGTACGGTTAGAGAAATAATTAGGTGAATGTGTTGCGGGAGAGTGCGATTCGGTTGAGCAATTATGAGTGATGAGGCATTGAAAACGAAGTAGTACAAATCGTGTAGACAGACACAAAGTTGCTTAACAAACAAACGGCCGTTCCGCGACTATTTTATTTCACTTTACATGCATCCGAATGATGTTGCGCTACATTGTTTTTATGCCAGTAATAAATAGATACTTTAGGAGAGCAAATCCTGAAATGAAGGGAAGGATAGCGATGAGAGGAAGAAAGAGTTTTATTGTTGCTCTACTATAGTAAACAATCGCATTTTACGAGGCGTGTGCAGCCAAAATCTATGTAGGTACGTAACATATACTACTTATATGGCTATGGGCCTATATTACTGGATCCAGGAAGATAAATAGTTATTGTTAGTATCTACATGCATTAGGTACTAATATTGTGTGCACTGTTGTACGTTCAGAGAGATGAGTCAGTTGAATGGCGGTGATTTTGTGACGTGCTGTTGTGTGTGTGTGTGTGATATGCTTATGTATTTATGTATGTAGCCACGTATGCATGTGATTTTACGACGAACCATTTCTCTCTATGTTGAATGTAGTAGGAAGAAGTCTTATTGTACTGTGTAAGTACAAGTTTGTATGCAGAGCTTGTGTTTTACATATTATTTTGAGTGAGTACCTAATGCTACCAGTATTGCATCGTGGTTGATATGCGCTTTTATACTACTAGGCTTTTGTTTCGCTCAAAAGCTCGTCGTTTCTCTTGTGAAAACCTTGGGAGAAGATTATAATATCCCATTACAATACATTATTGGATTGAATTACTATTGTGAGTCATCAGTGTGCTTTGGTTGGTTGCGGAGTCATGCGATTCCTCTGGTCTCATTTAACTGCCACCGAGTAATAATATTAGCCAAGAAATCCTAGACAGATATTTGATGATTTCATAATATTATTTAATATGCATATTGTTTTTAAGAGATCCCCTCCGACTACTATTTGTAGTAATTGACTTGCGTTATGTCTTTGTAAGTTCCTTGTTGATAATTTCCTAGATGAGAGTTATATATTCAATGAAAATGGGCCAAAAAGGATATTTCTGTGATCATTTGTAGCTATTTTGCAATGGTTGCAAAAGGGCGGCTTTTTTATTGAAGAGGGTAGTGGGGAAATTCGAATTCTTTTCCACTCAAGAGGAAAGAGTTGAAAGTAGGTTAAGTACGTATCTGTGTCTCTCGCGGGTGAATAAAATGAGGGGCTCTGAGTACCGGATCTCAATAAATCAATAGAATGTGGCTAACTAGATAGGAAAATGACCCGTTTGATTGCGAACGCAAAATGTAACGACGAGGGTTGTGTGAAAGATTAAAAGAAAAGTTTGCCCTATAATGTAGGAAGCCAGTGTAATAATTGGTGAATAGGGTTCTTCTTCTTCTTCTAGCGGGGATTCATGGATGTGTACTTATTGTTGAGTGTAATTTCTTCCTTTTCGATTAGATTTGGGAAAACTTTGATTTGAAGATTTGCTCAAAGGATCTTTAAGTACTGCATTAGAATCTACTATGTGGGCGAATACGTCGTGCAAATAAATGGTTACGTTAGTTACGTATATACATAGAGAGAGAGAGAGAGAGAGAGAAAGAGAGATTGGTTGGACCAGGCCAGGCAGAGCAGCACTCACTCACATATATAGCACAGTGAGCAGTGTGCGTGCATTAGGACCCGAGGAATAGATATACTTATATATTATTACACTTTGTGTTCCCTCTGACTAAAGTTTAGCTACTGCATTGCAGCAGAACCTTGTACTTCTTTCTTGGCTCGTGTGTATATGTAGTAGTGTAGGAGTGGACGTGGAAGGTTACTTGTTACATAATGGTATATAGCACTGCTGGCTAAGTGTACACGAGCATATCCAGAGCGAAAAATGCTAACAGAGACACGCGACGAGTTTTTCACTTTACACACAGAGAATGATGTTTGGAGGAAAAACAAAAGATTGCATTA
>JABASC010000670.1:0-34136 GCA_019776185.1 Plutomurus gul | reverse complement strand
AGAGGAGTTTGAGAGCCGTTTGCAGATTGGGTTGGTGGTCGCCCTTCGTCTGATTTTAAGTATTGTACAAGCATATATATCTATTTTTACACATTCTAAAAAGGCATTTATTGGACGTTCATAGGGCACTGCCAACTTATCCTCTCAATCTTTTTGTGCACCATTCACATTTAACAGTTTAGTACTCATGTATTTTTTGTTTCCTAATTACAGAGAGATTTAAATAAAGAGAAATGTGTCCTCCATGTCCTTAAATGACGATTCTTACATAAGTAATAACGGTTGTTGACAACTGTAACTGACCAGTTACAGTAGTCATGATTATTGAGAAAGTTTAAGTTTACAAGAAACATAAAACTGATTGTGAGTACAGTAAAGGCTTCACAGCACCGACCCTACAAGCAACAAAACTTTGAGACGAATTACCTCAGTTCCACAGGGACATTTCATTCCCGAGACAAAATTGTAGGAGCCTAGTCTGGCCCCACAATTCTCCTTAGGACAAATCAGCTTCCCTTTAGTCCATCCGCTTTTCCCCACGCTAGTAGCAATCCAGTCAGGCAAATTGTCATCGGGAATGTACCAGACATCTGATTTACAATTTGAAGGTTTTGTTTTCTGATTTTGCAATTCATCCAATCCATGGGTGTTCATTACTCGGGCTATTAAAATAAAATAAATATTGTAACAAAAATGATTTGAAACTATTTCCATTCATATGATTCGTATAATATTATTAATTATGAGTTGGTAGAGAACATTCAACATTTATAAAAATTTATTTCATACTTATAGGGTGAACCAAAAGAACTGATCTACACTGACGGCATCTCATCTGCCGTTGACAACGCTCATCAGAATTTACTTCGGCTTGATCGTCATCGTGAACTGATATTGATTCCGACGCTTCGGCTGTGTGATTTTCATCCGAAAATGTGGTAAGCATTCTATTCTTGCTATATAGGAATTCTGTCAGCATTCGGTACGTTTTCTCCCCTCGAAATCTGTACTATTTCTGAAAAAATATATTTCCTTCAATTTTAAAATCCTACTGAAAGATTGATTTGTGTAAAATAATATTTGTCTTGATTCTACCATAATCATTATAGTATGTTTTTTTATGTTACAATCTGAAAGGTTGTGAAGAAATTGTGAAGCCAAAAATTCGAGTTTCTGTAGATACTTTGAAAATGTAGCCTACGTATGTAGTACTTTTTTGGAAAATCTTCATTACACCTCGATAACTGCAGCAGTAACTACTAAGAAACAGGTCAATGTTATAAGGATCTCCCGAGTAATATTTAAAAAAAAACATACTATAATTACAAATATTCAAGCACGTAGAAAATATTTTCCCTTACAGAAAACTGGACATGGTCCAACGTGTTACATCCGTGATTATATGTGTTGTTGTATGTGAAATGTCGAACATTAAAGCAATTTGAAAGAGATTCGGTTGTACTGAACGTGCACACCTCAAGCCAGCTACTGACTTCGCACTTTGCAGTTCTCCGTACACATGATGAAAGTGAAATGAACAAGCCATTTACAGACGGCACAAATTATCATTCGTAATGTACTGGTGGTAACTGACTTAGCTGATTGTGAGTTAGATGTAAGTCAAAACGGTTCAAATGGACTGTATTCATATGTTATGATATACGCATTAAGTTTACGTTAAGTACATGAAATAATGCAGCGTAATAGTTCAATATAAAGTATGTATATATGCTCATGTATTTATATTGTAGCTATAAATACATTATATGTATGTTATATGTTCCTCATTGTGTTAATGCAGTATATGTATATAACTCATTTAGTCCTTACATAGAAACTATGCGCTGTTGACCAATTGACAATTTTCTCAATCCTAGAATCATCTTTTTACACCAAAAGCAAGAACTGTTTGCTTGCAAAGAACGAAGAACGAGCTTCAAACTTTCATAGACTTCCAGAGTTGTCAATTCGCATTCGCAGTCGTTCACCACACCAGACGAGTCTATTCCAATTCCCAGCGCCAGACCTCTGCAGCTCATTTATTAAAGTATAATTTCTGTATTGGAGACGCATCTGACTGGATCCATACAGAAATAAGGAGCAGAAAACGAAAAAAATCCAGAAAAATAATAACAATTGAATGATTACTGAGCAGAAATGCGTATGAGCGTTATGGTTCGCCCGTATTTTTGAAGACGTATAATATAAGTGTTGGTAAATTGAATAAGAATCAATTATTGGTCATAAAGTCATATCAAACGGATTTACATATAAACTATTGTAATTAAACATGTGAAAATGATTTAAATATTTTTTTAGAGAATAAAATGAGACGCCATGGTACGGCTTTGCTGCTCGTATAGTAGTGCTGCTCACTACTACAAATTGGAGGGCTACATTATCATCATCATTGCTCGCTAGTTGAGGGAGAAGCTAAGCGAAACTTCCTTTTTACTATTGCGTGGTTGTGTGTGTGGATATTGCATTCATTTGAAGAAAGTATTCTTACATTGTGTGGGCCAACTTTGAATGTATGTACATCGTACTACGGCGAGCAAGCCAGAAACAGGACTGAACTGAAATTCTCCACCAACATCACTCTCAACCTATAATTTTCCCTACTTCCAGAGTTACAGAGAGCAAAGCAACCAGTATATAAGGCATTA
Organism: Plutomurus gul; assembly: GCA_019776185.1. Lineage (NCBI taxonomy): Eukaryota > Metazoa > Arthropoda > Collembola > Entomobryomorpha > Tomoceridae > Plutomurus > Plutomurus gul. Next base: position 31,470 of record JABASC010000670.1, on the reverse strand, counting down.
AAGAAGAATAAATTCAATTGAAGCGAACCTGACTGTGTTGTGAAGAAGGGCGAAAAATTGTATGACGACCGACGGTAACGTTTAAAAAAGAAGAAGAATCTCTTGGTCGGATAGATAATAGTTGTGTGAGTGAGAGTGAGAGTGAAACTCAAAGTGCGCGCTGAAGGAGGAGAGACGCTGAAAAAGTTGTCAGAGTGGTTGTTGCAGCTCTAGAGGAGTTTGAGAGCCGTTTGCAGATTGGGTTGGTGGTCGCCCTTCCCTGTCATTGAACCTCAGCCTGGACAAGGGCATCCAATGGTGGCACGGTTTACAGCGGCCACTGTAGATCCCCATTCGGCTCATTGACGGCTAGTGACTGCATTCTTGACAAGCAAAGCCAGCGATCTGAAATAGTGAGCTCTCCTATTCTAACCCAAAGCAAAAGGCAGCAGCAGCAGCAGCAGCAGCAGCAGCCAGTAGAGGAGAAATAAATGTTTCGTCCTAGGTACAGAAAAGCCTAGGAAAAAGCTTAAATGCAGGCTGAAAGGAAAGGAAGCATCAAGCAGGCAGGCATCCCCACGACTATTCCTTTTACTGTATATAATAATGTAATACATACATTACACACGTATATAGTGTCCATAGTGTAATAGTTTGTTATGAGTATAGGAGGAAAGAAAAGCATAGTCGATAGTGGATTGGATTGAAAGAACTCAACTCTGTTGTAGCTTTTAGAGACAGAAGAGTCCAACTCAGAAGCAGAACACTACTCTAGAGGCACAATGGACGATTACGAAGAGTTCTGTTCTGTGTAAGTGAGTTGGTTGTCTGACGTGAGACTGAAAATTTCGCCTTTTCCGCCCGATTTCTTGGATTTTTTTAATTTGGATCTTACAGGTACGTTTCCGAATTATCTTTTTAAATGGATTGACCTTTGGGTCATGCCACATTCTTGGGTACAACCGGCCGGTTCAACGACACTTGCTATTGCCTTGAATTCAAGAGTTGAACATCATCATAGTGAAGTGAATATTGAACGGACTTGACTTTACCTTTTGCATTAAGCTTCTCCGACCAGTGTCGCTCTTGTGGTCGCTTCACTACACGTACCACTATCACAATTAGTAATGCCATATACGCCAATGTTATTATTATTAAGGATAACATCATTATTGCGTACACATATATACAAATATATATTTATAAAGTGACATTAGTTTAACGGAGAGAGTCATCATCGTCAGCTCTCAGTGTTGTTAACCAGCCCAGTCCAAAAAGCGGTCGTTCGTTGCGCGTTCGTTTAGCAGCGAGAGCAGTGAAATGTTTTGCTCACCACCACTCTCCAACACACGTAATGTTTGTATATTTTCTGTTGGGTGGGTTGTTGGTTGGACTGGAAGTAAATAAATATATCGCAATAAAATAAGTTATGCACATGAACAGTTCAAATGAAATCTAAATTACGAAGAAAACTGTCAAAAGACTGCATTCTCAAAAGTAAGTTTTTCGTTAAGATGTTGTTATATATTGGAATCTTAAATATAAAACATTACTGAATTCGTAAGCATTCCAATGCTTGTTTCTATACAAAATTTTTGTAAGATATCCCAACATTCTTCACATGGTAATATATATCCATTGTTTTATTATGATTTTTTTGGCATTTATAATTAACTAATTATACATACTTTGTGTATAAGGTTGTATAGCTTATAATACACAGCATTTGAGTTGTCGCTATGTAGTGGTGGGCATGTAAAAGAGTGTGCTTGTAGTAGTAGTAGTAGTAGTAGTGGTGCTAGTCTTGTACTTTAACATGGAATCGAATATGGGATGTTGGTTATCGATGTGGGTGTGCAGTTACGTTACAGGCCAGACCAGCAGCGAAGACATTACATGTACACATAATGTTCTTTCTCTGCTGCTGCTGGGATGGCAAGCCATTTGCTGTTCTTCTTTCCATTGTCTATTCCAAAGCAGTTCTTGTCTTTTACACAGACTTTTTACGTAACTCTTTAACTGCAGGACAATCTTCATTTTAACTAATTGAACTGTAATCGAGAATTACTGCCACTATACCTGCTCGATGCATGTACATACATAAATGTTTACACACTAAACTGACTGAAGCTGTTGTTCTCCTAATGTTTGGAATTGTTTCTTAAAACACTGTAGAAAAACTGTCTAGAAAATGTACTTCAATTACTTTGTATACTATATATTCCTATATTTACTGGTTTCCTCAGTCGTGGAATTAATTATTCTCGACTTTGCAGTGTTTATGTAGAATTTTAGAGGTTCGGTTTACAAGATAGATGTTTACTTTTGGTCAATTAGTAGTTGGCAGTAATTTTTGTGGAAAAACTTTTAATTTATTTCAATTCTATTTTCAATAAAATTAGATAATAATACTTTTTTTTGCTACTGTGTTGATATTTTCTTGGCAAAAAATGTTTAATACAAAAAATAAGTTCCACTTGCAAACATCCTTTTTAGTCAATGGCTTTTACAACTTTTTTTGGTGATGTTTGTCAACTGTTCAACTGTCATGATTATTTCGATCATTGATTTCTAAATAATGTCCTGTGTCAATAGTGGACAATTATTCCAGTAGCCACCCAGTTCAGATTTTTTTATTTCAAATACATGTCGCTTTAAGCATTTTACTTTCATTCACTACACAGTTTATTTGTACATAGATTGAAACACTGTGGTCTTTGACTTGACTGCAGGCAGTGGCAAAGAGGATTCACCAACAAAGAAGCCTAAAACAATCCAATAATTTGGCAACGCAGTAATTAATTGCACACACATATACTCTCCCCTCTCTTATCGCTGCCCACGTTTGGTAGTATTGCTTTTTATAATTCCGTGCTATTTGTGATTAAGATGAATCTTTGAGTCTGTATATAGTAATTAATAATCGTACTTTAAAACATTACACATTTCTAAAACTCTATTCTATATTGAATGCATGTGATGTTTTTTAAATTAATGGTATTTTCTAGCTGTGTCTGTGCGTGGGAAATTTTATAGAATTGAACGGCTGTGTAATTAATTTTGTATAGTACATCTGTATTTCTAAGCTTCTTGTGCATCCTCTCCTCGCTCACCTTTGACTACACAAAATGTTATAAGTAGTAGAATGTGCTCGGTCTCATGTAGAATACCTAACGCCGGGGTACCTTAACTCTATAAATCCAGGTCGAAGGTGACACAATATTTTAGAAATCCTGGTAAATTGTAACGCTGAATTAGAATTACCTTACAAAATCCGCATATTGGAATTGTGTGTATAGAATTTTTTTTAGATTTTTGGATGCGTGCTTTGACTGTTTTTGCTTTCAATTTCTAAAAGTTGGATGGAGACTGTTTCTACCTCGGTTTCTGGTTGAATAATTCGTGTTCATACTTTCAATTTCTCCTAAATGTTAGTTCTTGTTCTAAAGCATTTACCGTGCATCGTACCCTAAATGATTCAGGTGTTTATGTGTTTATAGAAAGTGTTCAAGTAAGGGTTACACAATTCAGTTTCGGTCAATGAGTCAATTGCAATTCTAAAGCATTGTAGTATTCAATTAAAAATGCATTTTTTCTTCCATGTACGGCTTGGCGTATATAAGGCGTAACTTATTATTATTATACTCACATACAATACAAACCTAATTGTACATCGTATTTAGTAGGTGTGTACATGTTTAATATTTTTGTTTGTTGTCAGTGTGTGTTCCATTCGCTCAGTTTCTAGTAAATTATTTGTAGTTCGGAGTTTAGTGAAGGCGGACTGGACCCGGACTGGGATACGTAGCTGTTTATGAGGGTACACATATCGATCGATCCTCATATTGCACCAAGTGCTATCAAATACTACAAAGTGTTAACAGAAGGTGTGAGCTCGATGCTTTAGTATACAATGTAGAGTGCACAGTGCACGCTATCAGGGATACCGTCCGATATTTATATTTGCTCCGTAATTACTTTTCGTATTTGTGAATGCTCATTGTGTAGGTTGCACTGTGTGCTGCCCCAATCAGACGAATATTTAAGATTGCTAATGTTATAGCGTTCACAAAAAAGGGTTAAAAAGAAGGTGACAAAGTTTTCAAAACTTTGTTTCATAATTAATCGATAATAATAGTGTTATTTCTTGTAAAATATTACATCAGGACTGAGCAAACGAAAGCTCAAAGTTTTCACTACTACACAATTAAGTCACTTAAGGGCCAAAGCGCCGTAGCGTGCGTGTAAGATTTACCACACAAAGTTATGTTTCTTATAGGTATTTACCATGTCAATGTACACAACTGATAAAGGTCAAAGTTGACTGGATTACGCTTTATTAGAAATTCGGCATTTTTTCAATTCAATCCAAAGTGAGCTTTTTAACACTTTGTATAAAAAAGGCAAACATTCAATTTGTAGGTGGAATTTGAATTCAATTATTTGCCCTGTCCTTTGAGCTTATCTGCACTTGTATATTTTTTGCAGTGATTTGTTAGATGTCCTTTGTACATTATGTTGAACATTGGCAATGTCTACAAGATTTCAATATATAATGAGTTACAAAAAGTTTATCTTTTGTCGAAAAATATACTGTCAAAAGCATTTACACGATATCTTTGGTGTTAGCATTGCTGACTGTTGTGTTCCAAATAATGTGTACTTAATTTTTTTCAACAAGTACAACCTCAATATATATTTTTTATTCATCAACGTGTTACTTATAATTGTACTATTCTTCAACATTTTTATTTAGTTCAACTACATAGAATCTTTTTTTATTCTTTACAAATACCCAAAGTGCAAAAGTACGACTACTTCGTAATTTCATTCATACAAATTCAGAGTTATTTTTAGTCCAAATCAGTGATTTTGTGTGTTGTTTTCTGCTTTTTATTGTATTGTATTAATGTATTGTATGCAACATGTCAAAAACGACGATGACAGGAGCCGCAACACCATTATAGATGTGCAGGGTGCTTCTAAAAATCAGATTTACCTACGTGCACACATATACTTTCTGAATCCGTCTGTCTTCAAACACCCAACGTCCCTACCTTAATTTATTTTTCTGCATTGTTCTATAATGCATACTGTATGCTATTAATGCTATACATATGTTTATGCAGAATATTCATGCAAGCATTGGCTTAGAGTTTAGAATCTAGTCTAGGTACGGACTCGGCCTGCTCTGTCTCATTTCATTTGATTGAATTAGGTGGTTTTGGTAGAAATGAAAATAAGAGCAGCTTTGCCCCGCAAATAATCAATATTTGCTCCTTTTTACAAAGGACGTAGAGTCGGGAGAGAGACGAGCGAGAGAGAGAGAGAGCACTTTGAGATGAAGAGGAGCGTAGTATTATAATCTTTTATTTGTGCGTATGCGTAAATGAAGGCAATAAGAAAAGAAACAAGAGGTATATGGAAATAGTAGTGCATTGCAAGAAGACGAAGCGAACTAGAAGAAGGCCTTAGGCGTCAAGCCATTATGCTATGTTATATCCGTTCTTTTCAAACCTTCTAATTTTTTGCTGTGGTTCTTTCTTCTCACTCACAGTTCTATGTACTTATTAGCTTAGGGGAATAAAATTTTCAGAGTATGGTCGTGTGGAATGAGTAGGTACACCTCTATACCTCCACCACTGTACTTACTATAATATCTACCTGAGAGAGTATGATGTTGGCAAGTGCAGGCATAGTGAGAGACAGAGACAGAGAGAGGAGAGAGAGAAGCTCTGTGAGAGGAGCACCACAAGAAGAAGATGAACTTCATATCTTATACGGTTATATAATATTAAAGGCAAGCCAGTACCTATAAATGGTCTTTAGCTATGAGGAGGATACCGTCGAGTATACATCTGCGTTTATTAATTCATGTAGAGGTGTAAAGTTTGAATAAAGCTTTGGAAATTCATCTTTTTGTCTTTTCATTATTGATATCGCACTTTCAATGATTTGAACATTCCAATGAATCATAATATTTTATTCTGATCCTTCTAATATCATAAAATAATTAAGCTAAAATGTTTTTTTAGTCCCTTAGTGAAACTTCGTATAGGATATAATAACGAGTGTGTGGTGTATGTGTGTTTGTAGGAAAGTGAAGCAGCATCTCTCTCGATTTTTCGTTGCAATCGAAATCAGCAAGATGGGCTTTAGATCTAGCCGTGTAGTCACAAAAGGGATGTTACGAACGGACGGGACCTAAGGCTTAGGCTTAAGAGGTAGACAGACCCCATGCTTTGTGAGATCCAGTTTGTGTGTCTGTATGACGGCTTTGTCGTGTGGCTTATTATTTTATTATTTTCAATGTCCACTTTGGCATATTACTTTCAAAACTATTGCTATATTATGTGGATCTTCAGTTATGCTTTATGGATGGGACATGTATTTTCCAATTCCATTTTCGAATTTAAAATATTGTTATCAAAACAGATTTAATTTCCATATTATGTCAAATTGTGGCGGAACGGGAGTAATTTGTTATAAAGAAAGCTCTTTTTAGTGTCCATCTCATGTTATCTGTAAAGGCGTAATGGGAAAATGTTTCGGATATATATTTTTCATTGTTGCGGTGGACTGCATTTTTATCACACTGGAAATGACCAACTATTCCTATTTTCTAACAATGAACTGTGAGAATGATCTTTGTCATTGTTGTTGATGCTTTAGAATTGCCATCTAAATAATAAGCAGACTAAAAGCTTCCTACGCGGCTACATTTTTACTCATTCGGTGTACCTATAGTATACGCACGCTAAAAATCGTATATTGACATCAGCCCCATGGACACAAGTACACAAGTTAATGTGCGTTTTAGTGCATGCGTGTGTCTCTGTGTCTGTGTGTGTGATTGTGTGTGTGTGTGCACTTGAAAGACAAGGAAGCATCTCTCCTACATGTGTGTGTGTGTAAGCATTCATAGTATTTAACGCACTGTAGTCCCCAGCACGCACCCCTTGCTTTCTTTCCGACGCAGCTTCGCATTTCACCGCATACACACAAACATACAGAGAGAATTTTGTCGGCGTCGATAATTTCTTCAAATTGAAACTGTGTTTCTTGCATAAAAATTTGTGTTGTAGGTCCGATTTAATGCTCCTGTTGAATTCATTTTCTTCGTGAGACATAGGATACCACCACGGTACATATATTTGGCTTCATATCAAAATTGTCTGTGTGTGTACGTCTCCATTACAATCATGCACTTGAGCTATAAATATAAACACATAAGCTAAGAGAGGTCTTTTATAGGAATACCATGTTAAATTAGTACATTATGGTTTTAGGTGTGGAATGCCTAAATTACACTCATATACTAGAAAGAAGAGAAAATAATGATCTGCTCCTGTTTACACATTCGGTTCGCAAGACTAGCTAGCTGCAAGATACAAGAATGTGATCTGTTTGGGAAATTTTATAGTTTGATCTGATTCACTTACTGACAGGATACTTTTTTATTTGTGCCATTGTACAGCAAATAAAAGTTTGCATTTGACTCTGATGGTACGATTTTTAGAAAGAGTGGTCTTACTAGAAAACCAAGTTCGATTAGGTGAGCTGAGTTCGGAGTGTAAGTGTAACCTACATACTACATACCAGTTGCCACCTTTTTGTATTTATGTGTAGTACATAGTAGACACTTCAGGTGGTGTAGTGCACATGTTCCCGTGTATAAAAAGTCCATGTAAATATAACAGAATTACTGTCCTACTATTTTTACTCTTGTATTCAATGTGTGCGACTTTGTAAATGACGGTTGCATATAGCGAACGCTTTTAAAGAGGATGAAGGATGGCGCAAAGAAGGAAACGGAAGAGAAAATGTTCAAGTTTCTTGACGGGCAAAGTCATAGCGATTATGTTTCTTTTGTAGCATAAGCGTATGGCTTTTCCCCTTGAGATTCATGACGGACTGCTCAACACAAGAAAAATTATCGTCAAGTTCAGCAATTACCAAGAAAACTTGTTCGCATTTTAATTTACGGTTAATTTCGTTTGTTTTATGTGTTCTTTAAATTCCCTGTGTCTACTTTACACAGATTTCTGTAGTCTAGTCCTTAGTCCTTAGCCATGCGTTATTATTAGTTGTTATTCGACTGGCCGGTTCGTACTCCTGGTTCACTTTTACACAACAGTGTGTATATATTTTTACTATAATAGGTAATAATTGGCATACATTGCTTCAAGTATTACATGTATGTTGTTTGTAATTTGGGGGGTCAGGTAACAAAAGGATGGCGAAATGTAGTGAACAATGATGTTAATGTGGGATAGAATCACTGCAATCGAAGTTAAGTGTGATCAGGATTCTTCACTGTCCTCATTGGAAGAAAGGTGTGCCAAGCTCACAAAGCGTTCCCGTGTCTGCTCCTGCTCGTCGTCGTCGTCGTCGACTGCAATAAGGAAACTCCTGCAGGTTACCTGTCGTCGCCTCCTCCGATCGCCGGACACGTGGTAAACTTACAAAATGCGAATCTACAAGTAGTTCCCCAGGAGGTATGGAAAACTACGATTTGTTCGGCGATGACCTGGGAAGTGGAATGCTTGATGGATTGGCAGACTTAGGGACGACGGACAACAGCTTCAGTGGTAGCTCTCAAGCTCAGTCCAATCCATCGCAGCGGCCCGGTGGCGGTGTGGACAGCGTCATGCAGAGTTTCAACAACCAGCCACCCAGCTACACGCAAATTGGTCAAGGGATGACCCCTCCGTCTAAAATGGCATCTGGACCGGGGGGATATCCCGATTATACGAATCAGTATGGTCAGTACCCGTCCAGCTCCCAGCCTACTCTTGGGAGCTATGGCACTCCTCCGGGAGCTGCCCCCTCTAGACCAATGGCCGGCTACCCTCCGTACCATCAACCATCCAACGTGGCCAGCCCAAGCATTCATTATCAGGAATACTCTGTACAAAATCAAGGCATGATGAGACCGGGCGCCGGAGGACCACCACCTCCCACACAACAAACTCATGCTGCACCTCCACCGCCAAGAATGGTGAGTCCTGCTCCGCCTCCACACTCTCAGCAACAATTCGGAGCCTACAGAACACCAGGGCAGGACCCCATGTACGTGCAGCAGATGCAAAGGTGGAACGAACAGCAGAGTTATGGGTCGACGTTGCCTCATCATTACCCTCCGAATGCGGCCACGGCCTATCGTCAACCACACGCTTACCCTTCAAATCTACCGCGACCTCCTCAACCTCAACAATTAAATCAGCAACAACAACAGCAGCCTCCTACACCCCAACAGCAACAACAACAACAACAACAACAGCAGCAGCAGCAACAACAACAGCAACAACAGCAACAACAACAACAACAATCTCAGCAGCAACAGCCTCCACAAAGCTCTCAGCACAACATTCCTTACATGGCGCGACCTCAGGGTCCTACGCCGGTTATGTCACAACCTCAATATACACAGAATATGTATCCTAATGCAAATCCGCAGTACTCAGAGTACCATCATGCTTCCGCGGGTGTCAGCCGACTGGCCAGTGGGCCCCCCACCACGCCCACCTACCCGGCCACTCACCACAGTCAACAGTACAGTATGCCTGCAACTCAACATAATCAATATGGAAATCAGTATGGACAGTATTATCCAGGACAAGTTCAAGCTACGCAGCAAGGGATGACGAGCGGGGGTCCGCCGCCCACGTCGAACCCGATGGCAACGCCTTACCCTGGTTCCTACACGGGGCCCTCGGGAGTGCCCGTCAATGTCAACTCGCCCGTTCCGAACGGAAGTCCAAGCTATCGGCCAGGCTACGCTCAACTTCCGCAACTCTCGCCAAGACTACCGAACGCCTCTCCGCGACCGCCGGCCCCATCACCGCGGCCACCGGCGGCGACGACGCCCACGACGATACCAGCGTCGCCCGTACAAAGTTTATCGAATTCGACGGGTCCACCGCCGCCTCCCCCTCAACAATCCCAACAGCCCAGTAGTTTACAACAATTAGAGCAAATGGTTATGCCTCATGTTAATAAAAATTCTCCATCACCGAAACCACACAGTATGCCCGTCGGTGGGGTCATGAGTCCGATGAGTGGGCCAAAGACTCCGATGTCGATGCCCATGTCACCGAGCATCAGTGGGCCGAAAACACCCATGTCACCCACTCAGTGGCAAACGCCTCCTCTTCGACCTAGCCTACCGCCCGTGTCAAAATCCTTTCACCAACAACAGGCCAGCAACAGCCCTGGAAATCTAATGTCGCACATTCCAGGCCACTCGGGTTTACCACATTCGCCACTGACGCCCCACTCGTCAAATCTCGATAATACACTTTCCAGTATTGTGAGAGCCCAAGAAGCGGACTTGGAGCTAAGTAGTTTGAGTGCAACGATGGACAGCTCCGCACAAGAGTGTACACTTCCACCCTCGAGAGATGATAATAATATTATGTTGATAAATAAGCCTTCTACCCCCTTAAACCAACAACAACAACAACAACAATCTTCTAATAACACGAATAATAGTATAAGCAATGAGCTGAATTCATTAAGTAATTTAACGCCCTCGTTGCCAGGAGAGGACTCGAATTCGAACACTCACGATTCCTCCGGGGATAATCTCAACTCGAATCAATCACAAGGCGGTGGTGGTGGTGGTGGTGGCGGCGCGTCAATGGCCGGATCTTCTTCCTCGATGCAGCAGCAGCTGGATGACTCCAGATATTCAGTCATTAATTCAATAAATGAATCTCCTCTAGGCAGTGACAACAATAGTATGTCAATGTCGTCCTCTATGGACAATTCTCAGGTCAATCAGCAACAGCCACCCAGTTCGTGTGACTCACTTGTGAATTCAGGCGGTGGCAACAGTTCCATGACTTCAGTAGTAGGGAATAGTAACTCAGTTTCAAATACTCCTCAGCACAGTATGAGCTCCAGCAATGCGTTCACTTCTTCAGGAATAGGAATGAGTCCTCAGCTTTCCAATTCTTCTTCAATGTCCACTCCGTCACCTGCTTCACAGCAGCAGCCACCGCCGGGAATGTCTCAAACGAATTCTCTGCCTGGCGGACCAATGCAAAATCAACAAGGTGGCGGCGGTGGTGGTGGGCTGAACACATTGCCCACTGGCAGTATGATGACCGGCTACGGGGCACCACCTCAGAATATTCCACCACAAGGACCCAGTTCCTCCCAGTACCAACCCAATTCAATGAATTCGAACGCTTCCTCCAGTTCGGGAATGAGACAGCCCTCTATGATGCCCCCACAAGCTCCGCATCAGTATCAGCCAAGATTTCCTGGACCCGTGGATGCCGGCCCAGGCCAACCACAACAGCCTTATATGGGGAATTACCATGCGGGAAATGTCCGGCCCGAGATGTATCCTGGGAGTCAATACCAACCGAATGTTCTCTCTGGTCCAATGGGCGGGATTAGGCCACCGGGTCCTACTCAATATGCTATGGGACATGGTGGTCCTCCGCCCCCAATGCCTCCCCACATGGGCACCCCCGGAACTCCACCAGATCGCTTCCAGTATGAAATTCATCAAATGCAGCAACAGTTGCAGCACATGTACTCACTACCACCTTCTCAACAAACTCAAATCCAGGTCAGTCAGTCAGTTCATATTAAAATTAATGAGAATGGCAATAATTTTGAAATGTTATCTATTCTATTAGTGGAAATGACAGGATTTTTTTTGCTAATAATAATGTTTTTTTATATAGATTAACGAACTGCAGGAGAGATTGCGGAGTTTACAACAACAGCAACAGCAGCAAATGAGTGCGGGAGGCTCTCAATACGGCATGCAACCTCCGATGGGTGGTGGGCCAAACCAACCGAATGCACCCATGTATGGTCAACCAGGCCCAATGCCCATTCCTCAGGTAGTTTGTCTCAAATGCTATTAAATGTTTATTTCATTTCAGTACATTGTAAATGTTTGTGGTCTAATTTGTAATTGAACTTGTATTTCAATTAAAACTGTATACAATGCGTAAGCATCATGGTTTAACGTGGAAAAGAATCTTATAGAATATTATATAACCATTTGTATTGATTTCTGTGTTACGCAGGGAATGCCCATGGATGTAATCCCGGGAGACATTTTGGAAGAGCCCGTAGGGAAATCTAAGAAGAAGAAGGAGCGAAAACCGAGGGAAAATAAAGGAGGTGGTAAAGGAAAGAAGCAGAAGGAGTCTAAAGACTTAAGTGGGCTGGGAGGAACTTTAGGGCAACCTGCGTCTAATTATTCCTCTTCTGGTCCCTTGCCACATGAAGTATACGAATTCCAAGACATACCTCCTGAAATTCCTGAAAAGAAACCGAAAAAACCTCGGTAAATTTTCTATTGTGAAGTTTTAAGTTTGAGTTTATCATTTCGGAATGCCTTAGGCAATGTGTAATTGAGCCTTTTTTTTAACTAGGAAACCTCGAGAGCAGAAATCTCCAAAAGCAAAAAAAGCCAAAGAACCGAAGCCGGTAAAAGAAAAACCTCCTAAAAGGTAAAGCTACAAAATACCCGATTTTTTTGGACTTTTTCCTCTGGTGTATTAATTCATGAATTGTACATACTTATAATCTGAATGCAGATCTAGAAAGAAAAAGCCGGCTTCTGAAACAACACCACCGACAGCTGGAGATAATCAAAACTCTTCACAACTCGGTGAGAGTCTTTTAGAAGGCGACACCACAGGCCCACCCGGTCATTTAGACGATACCATTGAATCGGATCAAAAAAACGGGATTGGTGGTAGGTTATAGATAAAATTTCATTAGACCTAAGTTTGATTATTTTAATACGACAAAGAATCTAACATTTTATTTTTATTTCTTTTATTTTAGCTGCTGGTGAGTTGCTGGGAAACCACATTTATTAAAAACTACATATACTCATCATATAGCTAGTAATGAAAGTAATAGTAGTCCTTTGTAATTAATGTTCCATACACCGATTCCATACATTTATTATTGCGAGATTGGATGTACCATTACAGGGACAAAATTATCAAAGTCATTGCCATTATTTTAAACTTCTATAGGCTTGAACAAACACTCTCCAATATGCAAACGCATGTCAAATTTGTACTGCTCTTCCTCATTGTGACCAGTACAGTCATTCTGTAGACAGATAATACCTGACAACTTCGAGTCAGTAGACAGTTGGAACTCATTCTATGTTAAAATTATGGTCCTGAAAATTTGCAATATTCCGGTTCATTTATATGGATTTATAAAATATTTTATGTTAAAGTTTCAATTGTGTGATACTGCTTAAAACACTCAGTAAACTATACCAATGGGTATTTCAATGTGTCTACTCATGGACTGCAGAGATCTGTGTGTGATTATAAGCACACACAGATCTCTGCAATCCATGGTCTACTTGACTCTTCAGTTCAAATTTTAATTATTTGCAATATATTGTCAATTTTTTTTCCACTACTTTGAAATTTTTTATTTGCAACATAATGCGTGAGACTCGACTAAAATTTTGAATAACAGGACCATCAATTTTACATAGTATGATTACCGTCTGCAATCCAGCACTACAGTACAAATACAGTCTGTTCCACCGTCTGGGTGTTCTGAGTTCAAAAAATGGTTTAAACGCTTTCAGTTGTTCTCAATATTGACAAACTCTTCTCTAGTCAAGTATTCACCCAGATTCTTCGCTAATTGGGACCACTCATTAGTATTTTGTAGTATCAGCATCATGGTAAATATCATCCAACTTGTTCGGACAGCAATCTGTAGAGCTTCTACATAATTAACAATTTAACATTTCAAATAATTAGTGTAACAAAAGTGATGCATGCATGGCTGTTAAAAAAAATTTAATATTACTGCTTACTTTTACTATGGAATATAGCTCCATAAGGTCTGCTTCGTTTTTACACATCAGATGCTATCCATTCACTGTCAGATTGACAAGATTTAAATAGAGCGGATTTCATTCAGGGGGTCGCCCCCTGAAAGAAATTTTAAAAGGAAAAATTCTAGCTCTGCGGCCTATGATGCGAAGCTTAGCCCTGTCTAAAATGTTGGCCAAACAGAATCCAATTAATGCTTGCCTCCCGTAGAATTGTGGTGAAAAATGTATTCAAATGGAACTTGCGTACAAACATTAAATACTCAGTCATTGAGACAAAATTAATTCAACTGTTAACTATGTTTACAGTGCTTACCCTTTCGGTGAGGTTATTATCAAACAATACGCAGTGTGAATGTTTTCTGCGCAGTGATATTTTCATATGTATATGTAATGTAATGATATGTTTAGTTTCTGAGGAGAAATGATCCACACGCTGGGCAATCGCAATCAACTTCCTTGTACATCTTACTACTATCACTTCGTTTTCTATGCGCTTTTTTTTGTCATTCTTTGATGGTATGTATTGTTTTTCTGGAGAGGGCATTCGTGAGTTATACACTCACTTGCCCGATGAAAGAGGTGTGAGCGTAGGCTTTTCCGTAACAATCGAATGTGAGCTCAGCTGTGTTCTGTTTGGTTCTGTAGAATACAAATGCAATAGCATGGATTGCCATCCTCAGAATCTCAATTACAAATAACTGGATTTGTGTTAACCTCCGGGAAAATAGCATAACCATTCAACAAATAGACAAATGAATTATTTGTGATTGTTAATTACCTTTTTTGAGACGAAATCTTTCCGTGGATGTTTTGAGGGCTCGTCTGGGTATTGTTTGGGTGTACTTTCGTCAGTGTGCGAATGTAGATGCAATTTGTGTCCCCAATCTTCATTCCAGGATTCCCGTTGTCAAATGTCTATGCAATCTTGTAATTTGCCTTTTTGTATCACAGGTATCACAGCAGCTGAAGGAGGCCCCTCTGTGCCCACTAGCGGAGGGGAAGGTGATACCAGCACCCAAGATGGCACGAATACTACCACTGAAGCCATGTCCACAGGACCTCTTCCTGCCCCAGAGCTTGCAACACCCGAAAAGCCCAAGAAGAAGAAATCAACAAAGCTAAAATCAAGTGGCTCGAGCAAAAAACGGCCCTCCAAGTATGACAGAAAATATTATTCTCCTCTTTAAGTGTTAATGAATGAGACTAACGAAATTATTCTTATTCGATTTCTGATTCAGAACGATGTTAGCTTTGTCGAAGAAGAAGAAAAGGAAGAGGAGCGACTCCGAAGGATCCGATATGGACGGTAATTTTTTTCCAAATTCATTTAATTTTACTTATCCGTTTTACAACATGGAAGACCTTAGTACATATATATAATTGATTGTATAAATTGAAACGACGAGGAGGTTAATAATGTAAGTCTTAGAAATAATTTTAGACGTAATTTGTGTTACATCGGTAAAACCTTTCACGGAGAAGTTTGGTTCTTCAAATTAATTTCACCCCGTTGATACTTTTCGCTGAATAGTTGGCTGTTTTTGGTGTTGCGCTAGCTTTTCAGTACGGTTAATGGCTTTTCATTGGCAGAAATCGGGATTATTGTATTTTATAAATCTCGTCAGCTAACGCTATAAATTCTTAATTTTGTATTAATAAACATACGACATTCAGAATTCGCCAATTTATATATAAATCTCGTCAGCTAACGCTATAAATTCTTAATTTTGTATTAATAAACATAAGACATTCGGAATTCGCCAATTTATATTATACCGCAATTCATCATTTACCAGTTTCAATTGATTTAACCTGACTTTTATTCGGATAAATGAAACAATTGAATATTTTAAAATTTACAATGTTAATCGTCTTAGTGCACTCATTTTGCTCTTTTGTGAAGTTAGTATTCGGTGCGTGCCCTGGTTAACATCACGACTACTACCCTGCTCTTATTGATGCAGAATGTTAGCATACCTTTTTAATGGCTAGATTTGATTTAATTTGGTTATATTTTTGACTCTGTAAACTTTGTTGGTGTAAACTGTTCGATTCATGACCTTGCTCGTGATTTAGGAACGTTAAGGCTCTAGAGTCTTATTAACCACTATGCTGTGATTTTCTGCGAACGATTTCCCGCTGTCGTTCCACTCGCAAAAATTTTTTTTTCACTGAATCGTCATTTTCTATTTTCTTGCTTTCGTGATATGGTTTGGAATCAGCTTTTCTCGATCTTTCTGCATTTCCATTTACCGCCAATTTTTGCAAAACGTTTCCCCTCAAAATAAAGTTTCATTTTTGACAAAATTAAAATAATGATAAACTGACTAACACAGTCTAACCGGGGCAACTTTCGATGCGCCTATTTTCCTCTAGGATGTAGTTGGCATGAATTACATTACTGATATATTCTTGTTTCAGCTACCCCGCCTCCTTCACCCCCGCCTGAAGATGATAATTCCAACGTAAGATGACCATTTTATGCATAATTAATCGGATGGTAAATTAATAAGTCCTGTAAGTAAACGCTCCATTTTATTGAATTGCAGAAACGAAGATCAGCCAGAAATACAAAAAGAAAGAAATATATCGACGATATTGATTTAGCCATTTCTGATGATGATCTGATGCTTCCTAATAAGGCGACCCTAAAAGCTATTGAACAAGCTACGGCAGCGTCTGTTGCTGATGCTGTAGCAGCAGGGATTCCTACAGATGCTGAATCCACCGTCGCAGCAGACCCCGCAGCCGTGGTTGCGAAAGCAGAAGCTCCACCACCACCTAAAAGTACATCCAAATCAAAGAAAAAGGAGCCAAAAGAAGAGCCAGTTGTTTCAAATAAACCTAATTTTGTTTTTGTGGTAAGGGTCAGCCTATTGTCTTCCACTCTGTACTGTACTTACCTATTAGCATTTCATTTCGACAAGAAATTCTAATATACAATTTTTGTTAATATAATTTTTCACAGAATCCTGCGGAAGAAGACACAATGATTGTACAACACATCTTATCTATAAGGATGGGTAAGAGAGAAGTGATAGCCGACTCGTCCGATGATGAAGAAGAGACCAAGGAGGAATCCAAAGATGTGGAAAGTTCCAAGACTGAAGACAGTACAACGGTGCAAGATTCAAAAGAAAAAGAGGGTGGTGACACTAAAATTGAAACTGTAGAAGAGTACAAGCATGAAGATGGTATGATAAATCCAGAAACGGGAGAAATGGAGAAAATCCCTGAAAGCGATCCTGAAAACAAAACTACTGATGCAGAATCAGAGTGTACAAATTCCGATAAAATAATACCTGTTGATGGCGAAACTAAAACTTCTGCAGTTGAAACCCCCGTTTTAGAGACTGAATCAAAGACAGAGAAAGAAGTCAAAGCTTCTCCTCCATCCAATGATGTGGAAATGACCGAATGTGAACAAAACAAAGATGATATTAAAGCTACGTCGTTGGCAGATGAAACTAAGCCAATCGATTTGGATGCTAAAGGGGAGGAGGATTCGCCGGTGAAACAATTAGAAGAATCAAATATAAAAATTGATGTACCAGAATCGAAAACTGAAGCATCAGAATCGAAACCTGAACAAAGTTCAATAGAAACTATAGAAGGGACAGATGAAGTAATTAAAACTGTTGAAACTGAGGCAGAAAATAAAGAAACTGGCCAAGAAATTAAAGAAACATTAAAACAGAAAGAAGACATTGACAAAGAAGAGAAAGAAGACATGGATAAAGAAGTGAACGAAGACATGGACAAAGAAGAGAAGAAAGATAAAAAAGATGACATCTGCAGTAAGGAACAAAGTCAGGATGACGATGATAAAGACAAAGAGAAAGAACAAACGATTGGACAGGATGAGAAGGAGAAATGCGAAGAAGGTGACAAGGATGAAAAGCTTGAAGGAAGTGACAAAGAAGATAAATGTGAAGGAAGCGACAAGGAGAATGTTGATAGCAAAGGGAAAAAGTCCAAAGAAAAGAAAAAGAAGGAGCCTGAAATTATAGAAGTTGAAGAATTCTACGTAAAATACAAGAATTTTTCATATCTTCACTGTGAATGGAAAACAGAAGAGGAACTTCTTAAAGGAGACAAACGGGTGACACCGAAGGTAAAGCGTTTCAAACAAAAAATAGCCAACAACTCGAATATTTTTGAATTCCTTGAAGAAGAGCCTTTTAATCCGGAATACACGGAGGTAGATCGAATTTTAGACATGAGCGAAGTACATGATCCTTCTACAGGAAAAGTTACCCGTAACTATTTGGTGAAATGGCGATCTCTTCCCTATGGTACGTTTTTATTTGTTTGTTAAATTAGGCATTTTTAAGAAAGGAAAAGCATGCATTGGGTTAACAACAAATCAGAAAATTCATTTATTCAATTAAACACGTTCAACATCAAACTTTTGATCCAGGTTATGAATCAATCAGTCTGTAGATAGTATTCATACAGAAAACAAATGTATATAATCTTATGGGATTGAAGATAGGACCTTTTCCTTCTTTCTCTTCGCGTGCGGTATTCGCTTCCATTGCAAGAGAGTACTGAAAAACAATAAATTAGAAGTATGAATAGTAAAATGTATATGTAAAATTGTACTGATAGTTGTTATACTTAAGTTGTGCTAAGAAATTTACATTTTCCACTTTCTCCTTCAGCTTTCCAAAACCAGAAATTTGCGTCTTCAACGTCCAATATACTAATTTACAATATACATTCATTAAATTAGATGAATCTACGTGGGAACTTCATGATGATATCGATCCAGAGAAACTCGTTCAATTCCACAAGTTTTACAAGCCGCCTCCTAAAGACCAATGGAAAGTTAAAAAGCGCCCTAAGGCGGCCGAGTGGGTAAAGCTGGAACAAAGCCCTGTCTACAATAATGGTAATACTTTGCGGGAGTATCAATTAGAGGGTCTTAATTGGCTTTCTTTCTCGTGGTACAACCAACGCAATTGTATTCTTGCAGACGAAATGGGTAAGCATGTTTCCCTACTTTTCCAAACATGCCAACTTTGTCGTTTCATGTTATTTATTTTGATTGCAGTATTAAATTAATTATTTTGGTCGTTACAGGTCTTGGAAAGACAATCCAGTCATTGACATTTGTAGAGTCAGTACACCGTCATGGTATTCGCGGTCCATTCTTGGTAATCGCCCCTCTCTCAACTGTTCCTAATTGGCAAAGAGAATTCGAAACCTGGACTGATCTCAATGTAGTTGTCTATCACGGTTCTGTTGCAAGTAGGAATATGATACAAGAGTATGAACTTTTCTACAGACATCCCGATAATCCTCAGATGAATATAAAAGACGTGTTCAAATTCCATGTACTAATCACTACGTTTGAAATTGTACTGACTGACGTGATGGATTTGAAGGATTTCCCTTGGCGCCTTTGTGTGATCGATGAAGCGCATCGGCTCAAAAATAAAAATTGTAAATTACTTGAAGGACTGCGGCTTTTGAATTTAGAGCATCGAGTTCTTCTTAGTGGAACACCCCTTCAAAACAATGTCAACGAATTATTTTCTCTGCTCAACTTCCTCGAGGTAAGAACCAAATTTTTCACTACATTGCAATATAAGACTATAATATTTCGCACTAAAATGAAGCGTTTAATAGGCAAAAAAGTAATATTTTATTAATGGCTTTTTTCTTCCTCAGCCGGCTCAGTTCACATCGGACGAGAATTTCTCGAAAGAATTCGGAGATCTTCTGACTGAAACCCAAGTTCAAAAATTGCAAGCTATTTTAAAGCCTATGATGTTGAGAAGACTCAAGGAAGATGTGGAGAAGTCCATCGCTCCTAAAGAGGAAACTATAATCGAAGTGGAGTTGACAAATATGCAAAAAAAATATTACCGAGCCATTTTGGAAAAAAACTTTTCATTCTTAAGTAAAGGAACAAATTCCGCTAATATTCCAAATCTAATGAACACAATGATGGAGCTGAGAAAGTGCTGCATTCACCCTTATCTACTGAATGGAGCTGAGGATCAGATTCAGCTCGACTACCGTCAATCGTTCAATGTGCCGAGTGACGATCCTGATTTATACCACAAAGCTTTAGTAACTTCTTCTGGTAAAATGGTGTTGGTGGACAAATTATTGCTGAAACTGAAAGCGAACGGGCATCGTGTACTTATATTTAGTCAAATGGTTCGGTGTCTTGATATCCTGGAAGATTATTTAATTCATATGAAGTATCCGTACGAGAGATTAGATGGTCGTATTCGTGGACCTGTAAGACAGGCAGCTATTGACCGATTCAGCAAACCTGATTCCGATAGATTTGTATTTCTCCTATGTACAAAAGCCGGTGGTTTGGGTATCAACTTGACCGCCGCTGACACTGTAATCATCTATGATTCTGACTGGAATCCTCAGAACGATCTACAAGCACAGGCTCGTTGTCATCGTATTGGCCAAGCAAAAATGGTGAAAGTTTACCGTCTCATCTGTCGCAATACGTACGAGCGGGAAATGTTCGATCGCGCATCCCTCAAACTAGGTTTAGACAAGGCTGTTCTTCAGAGTATGAACACGAGTCAGGTGGGCGGCAAAGTAGACCCGAATGCCACCGCTTCGAAGCAATTGTCAAAAAAGGAAGTCGAGGATTTATTGAAGAAAGGTGCCTATGGGGCCATCATGGACGAAGATAATGCCGGTGATAAATTCTGTGAGGAAGATATCGATTGTATTTTACAAAGAAGAACTCAGGTCATCACATTGGAAACGGGAGAAAAAGGCTCCACCTTCTCAAAAGCTAGTTTTGCTGCTTCTGGCAATCGGGAGGACATCAACATTGATGATCCAGACTTTTGGAAGAAGTGGGCAAGAAAAGCTGAAATTGATGTCAACGAATTCGGCGAGAAATTGGATGTAAGTTTTATTTCGTGGAATTGTCTGGTATACTTAAGACAATATTGTCATATTTCATAAAGGATGTAGATAGTAGTACAATACTTTTAATCCATGTAATAGGGAATATTGCATGATATTAATGCTAATTTACATACGACTTATAGAATGAGCTGGTGATACACGAGCCAAGAAGACGAACCCAAATTAAGCGCTATGGTCATGACGAAGGCGTAATGGATATGTCTGAATTAGAAAGCTCTACCAGCTCCGATGACGAAGGGGGAATTGGAGACAGGTGAATTTTATTATCTATTCTATGTACTACGTTGCACTACATTGTAATATGACCGTCAAAGTGACATATAATTAATTCATTTGTACCGCAGTTTCAATTATACATAAAAATTAATATAAAAAATCACAGTATCGATTCAAAAAATATGAGTAGTGTTGTCGGAGTTATTTTGCAGGTCCCTTATCCGATTTTTTCACAACGAGTTGCGAAGAAAAGAATGAATCAATACGAGGTTGTTTACTAGCAGACGGCTTTGTTTCCTCCTTCTCCTACAAAGTGGAAAATAAATTTATCAATTTTTAATTTTACAAAATTTAAAATTGTGTGAAATGTGTACAGTTACACTTTCGCATCTTGTGCTGGTCTTTTTTCCGGGTCACTTTCCCTTGAGTTTCTGTTGGATATTTAATTGGCAGTTTCGAGAAAATCCGATATTTATCCAGGATTAGGATGTGCACTGGGTAATTAGGAAACAGCCTGCAATCACGTATAAACGTTTCCAGCACATCACAGAGGCAGCTTCTTACTTTTGCTGCCTGACAAGCTTCTGTTCATGGGGCGATAATAACTGTTTGAAGCTGTCATCTGCTCTCTTCATGTTCAGCAGCTGGTCATTGTTTTAGATTCATCTCGGGTCAAAATCAATAAATAACTCAAAAAAGAAAATAACAACAAATGAAACATTCAGCACCAAATTCAATTTGTAAATGAAAACTCGATTGCTGGAAGCTGTTTATCTAGTGTACTAGTGTCTGTCTTTAGTTTGCTATCACTTTTAGCGCATTGTTCGAATTATTATTATTGTTATGGAACTAAGAACGACTTTCAAACGTACTTAGAGTAAGTCCGAGGCGGTAATTATACCTTTTGATGTTAATTTCCTCTTTTCTTTCAAAGGACCCGTGGACGAGGCAGAAGGGGTCGCAGTGGCAAACCTCGGCGAACTCGTCGTAATGTCGACGAAGATTATCATGCAGGTATTAAATCTAATATAATTTTAACTTGTAGTAAAATTGACAAGTCAGCAAAAAATTTAGTACCGCTTGTTATCATACAGACGATGGGGTTGTGGAGTATGGACGCTGGTCAAGAAGCGAATGCTACAAAATTGAAAAAGGACTTCTTACCTTCGGGTATGTGCTGCACATTAATCATTTTAATTTGTAAATACGAATCCGTTAAACCACTAATATTCGAAATGACGCTGCCATTGTACTTCCGTCAATAATTTTCCTGTTTTTGTGATGATCAGCCATGCTAATACTGAATGAAAATCTCACGAGATTTTCATTATGCGTTAATCCACTTCTTCTCACTACTGAAAAACGATATTAAAATAATTTATGGGGGTACATTAAGTGAATGTTTATACTGAATCTGGCAGTGATAAAATATTAATCTTTTTAGATGGAGCCGCTGGGACGAAATTCTCAATCAGGGTCAATTTAGAAAAGGGTGGCAAGAACACAACGTTGAAGATGCTTCTCGTATTATTGTAAGTCCAATGTACATTTCCCTGCTTGTGGTTTTATTTCCAATGATTTAGTTGTGTGCAGTAACTAATTATTTTCTTAAATAGCTGCTCCATTGCGTCAAAAATTTCAAGGGCGATGAAAAAGTTAAAAGCTTTGTACAGGATTTAATTTGTCCTGCTGAAAATGGGGCTAAAATAACCAGAAATCATTCAGGTTTGTATAATGAATTTATTTTGTGTTTTTTGTACCTGTATATTTTGCTTTTATAAACAACAATTGGTTTTATTCTCAATGTAGGACTTGCAAATCCGGTCTCCCGAGGTGGCAGAAAATCTAAGAAAAAGGAAAGGTTATCGAAAACCGAAAAAGTTCCTGAAAATGAAGATTGGCTCAAAGACGAGAAATATGACGGTGATGTTCATTTAGATGGCAATTATAAGAAACATCTCACGAAACATGCCAATAAGTAAGTAGAAATGATTGTTGTTT
Source organism: Plutomurus gul (assembly GCA_019776185.1). NCBI lineage: Eukaryota > Metazoa > Arthropoda > Collembola > Entomobryomorpha > Tomoceridae > Plutomurus > Plutomurus gul. Next base: position 8,504 of record JABASC010000670.1, on the reverse strand, counting down.
ATTAAATTTAAAATGTCTATTAGTCAGTTCTACAATGTATTCATTTCTGTATCTTTAGAGTACTTTTAAGGATCCGAATGTTGTACTACATTAAGCAAGAAATAATAGGCGAATTCGCTTCCAAGATCAAAGAAGGTGTCTCTTACACAGAATTGAAAATCTGTCCACCAACACTTGTCGTAGATTCTGGACCAGTTGAATGGTGGGATCGCACAGCAGACGCATCTTTGCTCATAGGTACTTACAAACATGGGTATGAGCGATACAGTATGATGCGACTCGATCCCCTTCTTTGTTTTCTCACCCGTTGTGGACCCCCCGACGGATCGGCTGTGCTTGCGGAAATATCATGCGAAGTGTAAGTAAATGAACTAATTATATCAAGTCCAAGTCTAAAATGTAACAGAAATATATGAATGCTAATTAGAGTGTATCTATATTTAGTAACGAAGAAGAGCTTGACAAAGCCATTGGAGCAGATCTAATTGAAGATGAAGAAAGTAATAGCAATATGGGAACTGTTGCCAACACTGATTCCACGGCTGAAAAACCTTCTGAAGAAAAAGAAACGCCTAAACATGATAACCATGTGGAAGCTACCCCTGAAGAAGACAAAAAAGTGTCCACCGGCCAAGTCGAAGAAAAAGATGTAGAAACACCGAAAACTGATAGCACGAATGTAACAGATAGTGAAAGTTCGGAGAAAGTCACCGAAAATGTAGAAAAGATGGAAACTGAGAATGGAGAGGTCGGATTGAAGGAAAACTCGGAAAGCTCTAAGGACACAGATTTGGCTAATAAGACAGAAGACGAATGCAAACAGAATGGAGATAAAAAATTTGCTGAATCCTCAGATCCGACTTGCAAGAAAGCTATTGAAGCTTCGGTGAAAGTAGACACAGAAATGGAGGAGATAGTTAATGTAGAAAAAGAAGAGAAAGAAAATACGGATAAAGCAGAGAATACGGACGACGAAATTTCAAAAAATGCAACCACTAAAGACACAGATGTAGTCGTTAAGAAGGAAGATGCTGTCAATGGTGAGGATGATATCAGCAAAGATCAGAATTCCAACGTGGAGCTAACCGAAAAGTTAGTTGGTATAAAAACGGAAAAAATGGAAGTGGACGATGATGCGACAGAAAAGGAAAGTCCAAAAGAAGATACAGAAAAATCGGATACTACAGTGGACGCTGGGTTGGAGAGTAAGTCCAAGGAAAATATTGAACCAATGCAAATAGATGAAGATAAACCAGAACAGGATGTTAGCAAAGAGGGTGAAAAGTCTATTACTGAGTCTCTAATTATAAAAACGGAGAATGAATCGCCACCACTGGTGGCCGAAAATGAAGCTGAAGCGGAATCTAATATCATGTATTGGCCTACGATATCAGACCTTAATACACGCCTTAGAAAACTCATAACTTCTTTTCAGAGAAATTTCAAAAAAGAAGAAGTTCGAAATGCACAAAAAGCAAAGGTACACCTTTTGCGCGAACAAAAATGGTTGAATGTAACAATAATTACAATAATATTGCTTCTTATTCAAATATTTGTACATAAAAGTTTTATATTTGCCAACATGCACTTTGTCTTGTAGAGAATGGAGAGAAAGGAAAAGATTGAACAAATTGTTCGGGAAAGAGAAAGGCAAAAGCTGGAAGTTTATCAGAAACGCTGGTCCAAGAAGGAGGAATGTGACTTTTACCGTGCTATCTCGACTTTTGGCATTCAATACAGCAGGTACTTTAAATCTAATGCCGTATTTGATATTTTAAAATGATTGTCTTTGTTATTTTACTAATATGAGTATTTCCCATAGTTTCAACTGTCGTAAAGAGAACATTTACGATTGGTCCAAATTTCGTGCAATATCACGACTTGACAAAAAGTTTGATGAAACACTTACAGAATATTTCAAAGCTTTTTTCGCCATGTGTAAAAGGATTTGTGGGAAAAAGCTGACTGCTCAAGAAGGTGAGTATTTATTTACCAAACTTCAATTGGAATATTCCTATTTTCATTATTACTTGGTAAGCAGTAGAGCGAGGTTTATTTGGCTAATCTCTGATCACTGTTTTGGGTTTTTTGTTTTCATTGATCACCGTTTGTCGACGCAGAATTCGGTAAGTGTAAAATTCAACAATGTTATATTTATTTTAAAAACGACTAGATTGAAATAAATTTAATTCCAACGTTGTTTTCGGTTTTAGATTTGATTCAAGTCCCAGTTGACCCTTTGCCGGAAGAAAGAGCAAGGCGAACATTGGAGAGAATGGAATTGCTCAGCAAAATTAGAGAAGAAATTATTAGCCATCCTTACCTAGATGAAAGACTCAAACTTTGTCAGCCCTCATTAGATATGCCTGATTGGTGGATTCCCGGCAAACATGACAAAGATCTTCTTTTTGGAGCTGCAAGGTAAACTGAAAACGTCGTAAAAATCTTTGAAAAATTGGAACAGTCCATTCAAATTTTACGCGCTACGGCGCTAGTTTCCCACGAGTAACTTGTAAACTTTTACAATGTGTATTACAATGTGTATTACAATGTGTATTGTAGACACGGGCTGGGGCGGACAGATCTCTTTTACCTAAACGACCCAGAATTATCATTCCGTGAGATCCTTCGTCGTCACATTGCTGGAGAACCTCTTATAGACCACTCGGAGAAGTTAAGCTACAAGAAAATGAAGTCCGAATGTGACGACTTAAACAAAAGTGGAAAGAGGCGATCGGATTTTGTTGATATTGAAATTAAAGACATTAAAAAGGAAAGGGAGTTGGACGCGCGCAAAAAGAGGGATGCCGAGGAACTTGAAAAGGGGAAAGCTGCCATTGCTCAGCTCGAGAAACTTTTATCGGAAAAGAAAGCGAATGCTGTCGAAAAGGAGAAACGGGAACGGGAAAGGAAGGCTCTAGAAGCCAAAGCCGCCGAAATTTATACAGATAATTTGGATCAATCAACGGACAAGCCTTCAGAAGACTCACAAATGATTACTGAAAATAAAGATAAGGCTGAAAAAGAGGATGTAGAAGGAGAAACTAAAGAGGTCGAGGTTAATAATAAAAGCGACAAAGACAAAGTTGACTCAGAAACGGTCAAAGTGAATGACTTGAAAAAAGTTGATGATGAAAACAACAGTATTTTAAAAGAGGTTGTGATTAAAGAAGAGCCTAAAGATGATAACGAGGAAGAGAAGAAAACTGCTGAAATTACAAAAAAGGAGGAAGATCAAGATTCTGCCACTGCAAGCGGAGAAGCTAAGTTAGATGATAAAGCTAAGGAGGCGAAAAATAATGACAAAGAAAAAATGGACACTGAGGAAGAGTCCAAGGAAGATAAAGAAAGCGATGATAAAGAAAAGCATGAAGAGTCGGAAAAAATTAAACAGGAAACAAGCGACAGTGACACCCACAAATGTGAAAATGAAGCTAAAAAAGATCAAAAACATGAGAAGAACGAAAAGAATGTTGAAATTATTAAAGCCATGGAATTAGAATCAGTGGTTAGCACGACGGACAAAAATTCTGCAGAAGAGAAAGACGATATTAAAATTGAAAAGGTGTTGGACACTTTGAACAAGAGCGCTTTGGAAAAACTGATGATGAGCGACGCTGACGATGAGCGTATTACAGCCTTCTTGAAGAAAAAGACTGAAGAGCTTGAGAATGACCTGAAAAGTCGGCTTCTCTCTGACAGTCAAGCTGCGGCCGCAGAGTTAGTAAGATCCCGGTTGATGGACGATGAATCGAAAACGAGCTCCTCGTCAGAGATGAACGAGGTACAGGTTGAAATTAAGGACGAATTTAAAATTACTATTAAACTTCCAGCAGAGAAAATGAATCGGGTCGAAGTGCAAGTAAAAGGATCCCCGAAATTCTCCGTTCCGGACTTACCCGCGCCTTCCGCCCCATTGTCAATCCTCCCAACGGCTCTAACTCAGGGACTCACCTCAGATGATAAGGGATCAAAAATGTCCATAACGGACATTCTGGCTGGGGATAGTAACAATATCGAAGCTTTGGGTAACCTCTTAAATCAAATGAATCCAATAAGATGGCCGCGAGATAAAGCCGTACAAATTAGATTGGAGCACATCGTGCACGCTATAGAGAAGAACGAATGGCCAGTCTCCAGATTCTTCAGTTCAGCCGGGGTAGCCGATATTTTTGAATACACTCCTCAGGGCACTCCGGAAACTAATAACGCGGCCAACACTCCCGTACGTGACACTCCTACACCGATATCAGAATGCTCCGATTTGGCTCCAACTGAGGACCTCATCATGAGTTTACCCACAACGGCCGCTTCCACGACTACAAATACTGTACCAATTGTTACGAAAACGATCACGACGCCTACACCCACCACACAATCGGGACCTCTACCCCCAATCACTGTGTGCCCACCTATGTCGATACCGAGTCTGAATGTTCCAAGTGTAATAACTCCACCTCCGATGCCAGGCTCTGGTGGCAGGAGAGGAAGAAGACGACGAATTGCCATTGACGTAGAAACGGAGCGAGCCAAACTTCAGGCCTTACTTAATCACAGTATTCATGCCCCGAATATGATGCCTCACATGCAGCAACAACAGTCTCGTGTGTCACCTCTCGTGACGTCCTCATTGAGAGCTTCCCAACAACAATCTCAACAACAACAACATCAGCAACAACAACAACAACAACAACAGCAGAATGAGAAAGAGGATTCTGAGACTGAGAGTCTATTACACAGTCTTCAAGTTCAAGCACAGAATCAAAATCAACATCCGAATAATCAAAGTCAAAATAATACGAGAAACCAACGCCAGCGGCAAACTCAAAGTCCAAGTCAGCGTAGTAGAAGCAATACTCCTAATCGGCCATCGACAAACCAACAAAGAAAATTCGATCCTCCTCCTCCGGCTCATCAGCATCACCCGTCGATGTCCTCTCTCCTTAGATCCTCACACCAACCAAATATTCAGCATCAAATTCCACCGTTACAATCGCCACAGCAAAGAGAGCACAATTTTAATTCGCAATCGCAGTCTTCCTCATTGGATTTGAGTATTAAATCAAACAATATGAGTAACTCCGTGGCAGCTGCCGCTATGTCCGCCTTGTCATCTCTCAGTAGTGTTACGGTTACCCCTGTTACGCTTAATTCTCCACCAAGTAATCAGAAGAACACTAACAATAATAGCAACAGCTCTGCACCCATGGACCTTTCTGCTGGGGCTGGGTAAGCGTTCGAAAATATCCCATTTGGAATTCACTTGTAAAAATAAATCGAGTCATTTGTACATAAGGCTTTTTTATTGCATTTCAGTGCTTCGAAACGTCAGCGGAGAGAGAGTCCCAGCATATTCAATCCCAGGGAGAAGGAAAGAGAATCCCCAAGAGAGAGACCTGGTCCACCCCCACTTCGGGAAATGGAACCCCCCGAACCAAAGCCCAAGCAATCAAAATTAGAAAATATGTTGGATAAGTTACGAAAACGAAAGGTACTTTAAAGGGATGATTGTTTGTTTGTGTGTCTTTGCACACATTTTGATCTTTAATCAACAGCACGTAAAAAATTATTTTGTTTTTGTTGATCAGTTGGGTGATTCAGATCCTTTGCCACCCGCTCCTGCCGACAAAGATAAGAAGCGAAAGAAATTGGACGAAATTGTATTTGGCTTGTCTGCCAACAAGGGGCAATCGGCTGCGTCAATCTTTGACAGACCGGCACCGCCGAAACAAGCGCCTTCTCGAGGTGGTGGTGGTGGTGGTGGAAGATCAAACGCTTCTCAGTCTCCTCTGGCAAATTTGCACTCACCTCCAACATCGGCTCATCATCAACCTCCAACCTCCTCCTCTGCCTCCAAAGATCACCACAATGCGATGTCACAAAATATATTTTCTAATCCATTGCTTAGTGCCACGCTGTCTCTGTTCAATTCTGCTGCTGGAAAAGAATTCAGTCGACTGGCTGCAGCAGGAGCTGCTGCCGGACATCCGCCAAATGCTTCCTCTCTTCTGAATGCGAATAAAAAGGAGGGGAATCCTCGTGGCTCTGCTGGTGAGCTCATTTCCTTTTATTCTAATTGTTTTTTCATAGTAGTACAATAGTGCAAGCTACCCGATTTTTGTATCTTTCCTGTTTTCGTTGACCCATGATTGAGAGTAAGATTTATTTAAGATTTTTTGAGGCTATTTGTTAGATTACCTAGCTAGGTATGTTATGTGTAGAAGCAACCTGCATTAATTTTATTTAGTAGTTTGCCATGCGAACCTACTGATGATTTGTGCCTTAAGCAAGAACGTCTGTGCATGACTATTTTAGGGGCAGCGTCAATGCCGGCTCCCTCTCATTTATCAGAAATGCCCAAATGTGATTTAAGTCGATTGGCAGAGCTTGCAGTGCCCAAGTTTGACTTATTTTCTCATGATGCAAAAGTTAACAAGTGGCTGGCAGAGCATGCTAATTTGACACCGGAGAGACCCGTAACGCCCGAGTTCATGGACGGGAGACGAAGGAGGAGACCCAGAGTCGATCCCATGCTGCTTGATTGGAGCAAGCTGTCGGGAGAGGAAAACGTTACTGTCGTTAATAGGATTACCGGAAAAAAGGTTCGAAATTTAATCTTATTTTCCAAGTTTACTTTTAAAAAATGTACCGAGTGTATTTTTCTTGCATTATTAAATATGAGAATTGACTGAATTGATTTAACGTGATTTTGTAATGATCTGCAGATCACGGGACCAAAAGCACCGCAACTCCGAATTCTGTCACAGTGGCTGAATGAAAATCCTTTGTACGATATTGATCCACGGTGGGCAGATTTGGTACGAGAAAAGGGTAATTTGTCTGCAGATTTACAACGTAGAATCTCTGGGGAGAAAAAGAAAGGACCGGGCAGACCTCCTTTGTTGACTAGTCCTCCGCCCAATCCAACAACCGTAGGAAGCACAACGATTCCTACGTCTACTGCCAACGCGTACTCTTCCCTGGGGGCCTTCACCTCACTGCCTGGTACGACTATTAGAATTTTATTCTCATTTGATTTTTGTGTATTCACATTGATTTGAATGTATGACGTATAAGCAGAAATGTTCTATTATCAATTTGAAGGTTTGTCGGGGCTAAATCCAAATCTTCTATCAAGTCTTCAACTGGGCTCGTTAGATCCAAAGAATCCTCTGTTCATGCCGTTTGGAGGATTGGGCTCTTTGGGAAATCTTGGTTCTCTTGGAAATTTGGGATCTCTGAATAGTTTAAGTAGTCTAGGTCTGACGAATCCTCTCTTTGGCTTTGGGCTTCCAAATATGGGCATGGGGGCTGATATGCCAGGTATGCCAGGAGTTGGGGAAAGTGGTGGTAATAGTAAACAAAGTTCGAAAGACACGGCCCATTCCACTGGTGCACAACATTCTTCTTCCACCGCTTCCAACAAGAAGGAGGAGAAAGGTAGTAAAAAGTCGTCGGCAGCTAGCGCCGCCAGGGATTCTCAGAATATGCTTTCCAGTGCTCTGCCGTTCCTGTTTCCGAACCCAGGACTGATGTACAATCCGTTAGGCTTGGGCTCTTTTCCCCTTGGGGCAGGCATGTCTCCACCGTTCAGTAACCTGGGTCAGGGATCTCTGGTGAACGGAATGGGCGGCTCTGGGAGTGCGGGCAACAAGAAGTCTTCTACAGCAACAAGTAAGAGTGGGACGAGTCCCTTGAGTTCCACCGGCCTCTCTGGTTTGAACATTCCGTCTTTTTCTAAGAAAGACGTACCCAGCGGGGTAGCAGCGGCTCTGCGGACCAAGAATCCAGCCAGTCTAGTTCCGGGACCAACTATGCCGCTCAATGCAGACGACTCTGATGACGAGAGCCTTCACAGTCTGATGGGAAACCACGCGGATGACGATAACCTCCCTGATGACGACTCCCCTAACGAACATGCTGAACGAATAGTACTTAAAGGTAAAAAGTATTAATTTTTCTAATTTTCATTATTACATGGAATATAGTTTAGAATAATAATTGTTTACAATTTCTTTTTCTACCATTCCAAAGAGAGTAAAGAGCTTGAGAAAGAAATGGCCCAGCAAAAAATGGAGACTCGCCGAGAAAAGAGAGAACGGATGAGGGAGAGAACAGCTGGTTCAAACCTTGATCCACATCGGGATCGTGACTCACACAGAGGCCTTACAGCTGCCGAGAGACAACTTCTAATGGTGAAGAAAAAGGAGCGATTGGCAAAGGAAGATCAACCTGCAACGTCATTCCGAGATTCAGGACGAACTACTCGCAGATCAACTGCTGCTGCTGCGAGTAGAAGTCGACTTGAAGAGGCTGTGAATAAAATGCGTGAGGCAACCGAGTCCATGGGTTCATTTTCAGAACATCATTCTGGAAGACGTTGAAAAAATCATCATTATGCTCACTCACATGCATGAGATCGTCGTCACTTTTAAGCTGTCCGTTGTTGTTTGAACAAATTGTCCGCGTTGAGTACCCCCTCGGTGAATTTTATAAACTGACTC